>BQNB010000528.1:66413-158676 GCA_026074375.1 Tanacetum coccineum | reverse complement strand
GCTATGAATAATGAAATAGAGGATCTTAACAGAAATAATACTTGGTATGTGTGTGATTTGCCTTATGGTAGAAAGGCTATTGGTTGTAAATGGATTTATAAAATCATGTATAAGTCTTTTGGTGAAGTTGAAAGGTATAAGGTTAGGTTAGTAGCCAAAGGTTTTAGTCAAAGAGAAAGTTTTGATTATGATGAAACTTTTAGTCCTGTGATTAGAATGGTTACTGTAAGATGTCTTATAAGTATTGTTGTTGTAAATGGTTGGCCTTTGTATCAGTTGGATGTTAATAATGTTTTTTTATATGGAGATCTTGTTGAAGATGTTTACATGACTTTACCTGAAGGTTATAATAATTTGGATAAGTCTAAAGTGTGTAAATTAAATAAGTCTCTAAATGGATTAAATCAAGCCCCAAGGCAATGGAATGCTAAGCTTCCTGCTGTCTTGGCAGAGCATGGCTTTGAACAAAGCAAGTTTGATTACTCTTTGTATGTGAAACATAAAGGTGATGTTTTTTGTTGCATTGCTTGTGTATGTTGATGACATTGTTATAACTGGTAATGATGAAACTAAGATAAGAAATTTTAAAAGGTTTTTGAGCTCTAAGTTTTTGATCAAAGACTTTGGTGTTCTTAATTATTTTTTGGGGACTAAAATCATTAAAAATGATAATGGTCTCTGTATGTCTCAAAGAAAGTATTGTCTTGAATTGTTACATGAGTATGGTTTACTTGTTGCTAGATCTGTATACATTCCATTACCTGAAAATACTATTTTGAGTTTTGATGAAACTAAAGATGAAAAATATTTATATGATTTTACTAGTTGTCAAAATTTAGTAGGTAAGCAGATATATTTGACTAATACAAGGCCAGATATCATCTATCCTACTCATTGCCTTAGTCAGCATATGCATAGTCCTCTACAGTCTCACTTTAAGGCTGCACTTAGAGTTTTGAGGTATCTTAAGGGTTTCCCTGGATGTAGAATTCAGTTTTATAAAAAATCAGATTTAAAACTTAAAGCATATACAGATGCTGACTGGGCTAAATGTCTAAAGATTAAGAAATCTATTACTGGGTTTTGTGTTTTCTTGAGAAATTCATTGGTTTCTTGGAAAAGTAAAAAGCAAGCAACATTGTCTAAAAGTTCCTCTTAGGCAGAATATAGGAGTATGTCTTCTGCAAGTTGTGAGATTGTATGGTTGGGAAATTTGTTACATAGTCTTGGTTCGAAAAATTTGTATCCTGTTGAGTTCTGTTGTGACTACTCTTCAGCCATTCAAATTGCTGCCAATCCTGTGTTTCATGAGAGGACTAATCACTTTGAACTTGATGTTTATTTTGTTACGGAAAAGGTTTTGGCTGGTGTTATCAAAATAGTATAATTTCCATCTAACCTGCAAACTGCAGATGTCTTTACCAAGTGTCTTGGTGTTGTCCAGCATTGTTTATGTTGCAGGAATCTGGGAATGCATGATGTTTTTATAGGAGAATTAGTAGGCAAAGAAAAAAGGAGGAGTCAATGTCATGCAAAGAAAAGTAAACACAAGTCAAGGCTGAGGGAAGATGTTAAATAACGCAATCCTAGACTTGTATAACTTCAGGAACTTATAGTGGCAAGTGTTCAAAGTTTGTTTTAGCTGCAAAAGGAAGTTTTAGCTGGATATGTCAAGTTCCAAAGATGAAGTTCCTAGATGTAACTTTATGCTCTATATAAGCATAAGTTATCATCTAGGGTTTGATAACTTTTAGTCTTCTAGCATATTTTCTCTCTTGTTTTCTATATCTCTTTGATTCATTCTTGTTCTATTATTCAGGTTATCATCTCTGCTAACTTGATAATGTCTGTATTAAAGATTAACACATTTTGATCTTGTTTGAGTGTTGAGTGTTTTGTAGTGAGGTTGATTAGGATCCACCTAGTAGGTACTAACTCTTGTCTTTTGTATTGTCTGGTTAACACCCGTTTAGGGGTTAACCTTCTTGTATTACTCATTAATAAAATAGCATAAAAGAAGGTTGGTAGAGTGCAAATCTATTGTTCTTAGTTGTATTTGATAAAGATTACATAATTTGCTAACCATTTGCAAACTAAATTAATGACCATATATAAATTTAAATTATTGTTATGTAATTAAATGCTTCGTAAATGATTTGTAAATTTCAAGACTAGTTTTCATAATTACATTTTGAGGGTTAATTGCCGAACTTTGTTTAGTTAAATGATTACTTAAGTTAATAACTATTGAACTATGCGTGTTGCGTGTGTGAAAGACAATCTCATTATGGTATGAAGTATATGAGCTAATATTGTAAACTTTTAATATTTTATATCTTTTGTGCTTGTTTTTTGTTTTTTGCATTTGCATGGTTTGGAATGTTCTCACGCTATATATACTTGCTTATATCAAATCTTAGGTTATAGATTCGTTTTCTTTTCTCAGATACTCAAGTCTTTCTCTCTCAGTCTTTTGATTATTGTTTCATTTGATCATCTTTATCATATTTGTCTCATTTTATTCTAGTAGTATTGTGAGTTGTAGTGAGGTGGTTTGTACGTGCGTTGTTGTATAATTTAGTTTAATATGTTTGAGGACAACTATTTCTTATGTATGTTGATTGCACTTGTTTGATGATAATCGTATCGATTTAGTGTTTACTAATAAAGGATGTAGGGTGGTCGGTTGAGTTCAATATTTTTTTTGGGTAAAGGGGATTACCCCGGTAAAATATATTAATCACAAACAAATTCAATACAATGGAATGTGGCTGAAGTATCACATTAACCTCAACCTACGCTTAAACATCCAAAACCTAATTAACTAAAATATTATGAAAGTGCATTTAATATTTAAAAGATATTGTTAATGAAAAGAATTAAATGATTAATCAAGGCGTATATATCCCATATCCATCTCTCTTGTCATTAACATTCAAACCCTAACTACAAAGAAAAAAGAAAGCACAACTTTACGTACCTATAACTGTGATTAAAGATTATATTTGCATTAGTATTAGAGAAGAAGCAACAGCAGAAGAAGAAGATTGCAATTAATCTGATCGAGATGATGATTCGATTGATCATCATCTATTGGCTTACTTTAAAGGCTCCTAAGTTAAGGTATTCCATTATATTCGATAATTACTAATGACTCGATGTTGTCTTTTTATGGATATAGACAATGCGAGCTATTATATCGGTTAGTAAGAGTTTTGAGTTTTGATTGATGTGTAAATGTGGTGACAATTTAGCAAACCAAGTAGTGTTTTATATGTATGTGTGTATTTTTTTTTTGTTTAACTGCGAACACATATGAAACAAAACAATTACAACCTAGAAAGAAGCATACTTGAACCGCATGTACATGCCCATAAGAGTTCACAAGCAGCTTATACCAAACATTATTATCATACCAGGTCATATTGCAACAATCATGTTTAGCAATACGCATTATCTTCATTGTGATTGTTAGATATAGTATTCACTTTAGTCAATAGGTTAGGGGGTTTAGTGTAAAATTAGCTCTAATTATAGTCATATTAGAGTTGTTGGGTTTCATTATGGCCCAAGCCCATCCTCCCTCTCATCTCTATAAAAAGACGTAGGGGAAGGGTTATATACTTTTATTCTTCCAACTTGTTTGTTCTCCCCCTCATCTCTATAAAAGGAGGTGAAGGGGAGAGGGGTTTGTACTTTATTCTTTTCTTACTCAATAAACATGTAATATTGAGGGTTATATTTTTGTGCATCTTTTTCTTTTTCTGTCATACATAATCTGCTGGGTTGTGTTCGTCTTCAAGATCGAATTTATTCTGCACTAGTAACCAGGTTGTGAGGTGATCGAATCTTACAAGTGGTATCAGAGCTCAAGTTTGCGGGCTCTCTGGTTAACTAGGATCGATCAAGAAGAGGTATTTGTTGTTTGCTTTTTTTGGAAGGAACATGAGGGTTCTATTTTGTTTGGGCTACCAGGTTCTCAACAACAAAAGTTCTCGCTGTTGAGGTTTTTTTTACGTTAAGGAGCAACATGGTATCGACAGGTAAAGGTTCTTGAGTTCTTCGATTGTCCAGGTCCACGACAAGGTGTAGAAGACTTAAGGAAGGTTAGTTTTCAAATAATAATAATAATTAAAAAATTATTATTTGGAGTTATTGCAAAAGGTACTTTGTTTGATTCGGTGTTGTAAGGTTTATATCACAAGGTTATCAGAATAAACCGAGGGTCGAAGAATAAGTCCAAGACTTGTCGAGGTTACAAGGTTTCTTAGGTTACAAGAAATTGTTTTGCGAAAATAAAAGTACGACAAGGGTTACTTCAAAAAGCGTCAGGTACTTTCTTGAATCAAGGGTTGTCGATTTAATTGGATGGTTTGATTTCCAAGGTTTAATCGATATTTGATTAAGAAGAGGTTATGTTTTTTGAAAGGTTTCTTGGTTTTATCGATATCTAAGAAGGTTTATTCTTAGGGTTATATCAATAAGGCAAGGGTTTTTTACAAACAGGTTACTTTGCTAGATCGTGTTTTGTGTAGGTAAATTCACAAAAAGGTTAAACGGTTAGCAAATGGTTAAAAGAATGGCTAGTATGAATACTAGGTTAAACATAAAAAAGCTCGATGTGAATATTGTTCAAAATCATGGAGGTTCAAAACAAGTTGGGCTCAAACAACTTGGTCCTGGTGTTGAAACAAGAGTCCATGGAGTACATGATGAAAAACGTGTTTGGTTTGAGGTGGAACTGCAGGGAGCTCAAGGGGATCGTGAAGCTAATGTTTTTCAGGTTAGTAACGATGATACTGCAGTGGCTCAAAGACGGTTGAAGGACAAGAAACCTAAAGAGAATACAAACACGGAGTGCTTGGTAAAGGAGCAGGAAAAGGAATATTAGACTGGGTAAAAGATCAAGACGTGTAATGTTCTTGATTCTTGTAATTAGAGGTCTACACAACAATGTATGAAGAGTAGAGCCGCCAAACATTTGGGTGTTGCAGGGATACAGCAACAGAATGGGTTGGTTGATGAGACAAACGTGACACTCTTTGCTAAGGTACGTTGTTTTCTGATTCAGTCTGGTCTGTCCAAGGTTTTTTGGGAAGAGGATACAACCAGGTCTACATATCTAGTGAATAGGTCACCATCATCAGCGATTAGATTCAAGAAGCCTATAGATATGTTGGGTTTTTTTTGTTGGCTTGCTATTATTAAGCAAGGGATACTTGAACCAGTTAAGGTTAAATGCATATTCTTGGGATACCACAAAAGTATAGTGGGTAATAAGCTTTGGAGGTTAGATGACGTTACTTCAAAGGTAGTACTTTACATAAATATGGGTTTCAATGAGAGTGGGGAATACAAGAAAACTTTTATTGGTTCTGGTGTAGGTACAGGTTCAATGCAGGTGTTGCATGGATTTGAGTTTGAGGTGGAACCGCTAGGGGATCATACATTTGAGGTGGAACCTCAAGAGAATGTAAATCAAGGAGCTGGTTTACAAGAAGTAAAAACTTAAGAGAAGATGGACCATCATTTAGCATGTGATAGGGAGCAACACTTAATATGTGAACTATTCAGGTATAGAGAAGACATTAATGAGGCTGCTTTTGCAGTTGCTGCAGTGGAGAAGATTTATGCACATGAGCATTGACTTTCAATAATACAGTTACTTGTGAGGTAATTTCCAAGTGGAAGGCTGGATTAAAAGATGATATGGATGCTCGATCAGATGTGTATGTGCTCAATAACGGTTGTAGGAAATGTAGTGACGACAGTGATGGCTATTACTGAGAGTATACACCAGGTATGTTCATACTCTATATAGATGATATGGTTTTTTCTTGTGGGTGCAAGGCTGGGATCTGGGCTACCAAGGGTTTGCTGGATAAAGCAAAGAGAAAATGTACTTGGTATGGAGATCGTCAGGGATCAGAGTGGTAATACTTTAGGGGAGTCACAGTCCAGGTTTAAAACGGGAAGTTGGTATAGACTTTGTTGGAGGGACACTCCATACTGTCGTTAGAGGGTAGTCTATCAGGGGACTGTAATGTGGAAAAGAATAGTAAGTGGTCATATATATGTAGTTGGAAGTCAGGAGTATCACGTGGTCTGCACGAGACCTGATATAGCATCGACCGGTGTAGATATGTTGGATGGGTTTGATCGTGGTTTACAGAGAAACGTATAGGTTTTTGTAGATTTTGAGTACACCATGGGAAGATCGATCACTGTTATCAGTAGATCAATCATAGGGTACGGGTTGATACTGGGATGTGCAGGAAGCTTGAAAGCAATTTTCAGCATATAGAGGCTTTGTTAACAACTGAAGCGGGATATATGACATTTACTAAGGCATGGAAGAAGGAAATATGGCTAAAGGGACTCTTGACAGAGTCAGGATATGAGCTAAGGTTAGTAGCAGGTTTGGTGCCTTGATAAAAGGTTGTTCCCAGTCCGAGGTTCTAGCACAGGTCAAAGTTGTTGCGTATCAGTATTGACTAGTAGTGATACTAAGGTGGAAATTGTTAGATATAATATTCACTTTAGTCAATAGGTTAGGGGGTTTAGTGTAAAGTTAGCTCTAATTATAGTCATATTAGAGTTGTTGGGTTTCTTTACGGCCTAAGCCCATCCTCCCCCTCATCGCTATAAAAGGAGGTGAGGGGGGAGGGTTGTATACTTTTATTCTTCCAACCTGTTTGTTCTCCTCCTCATCTCTATAAAAGAAGGTGAGGTGGAGAGTGTAACAATCCATATTTTTCACATATGTTACGTCAATAAATATTCAACTATTTATTTTAAACTTCTACGCATTTGCTTTTAATTTTAATCGTTAAGTTAAATTGCGTAAACTAAAAATCAACAATCAACTTAAACGGGCACCAAACAAATTAAAGTTTACGTCAAGCAAACAATATATTATTTTTACTAATGTAATAATCAACTTTTTATATTTTATTTTTATTGATTACGTAAAGTGTTTACGCTTCGCAATTAAATACATTTAGGCATACCCGGAAGCACCAATACCTATCTATACTCAACAAAATACTCACAATTATACTCAATACTCAAAAAATTATACAAATTCCTTATTTATAAGTATATATGGCCAGATAGGAGCTCAAAGAGACCAAATATATTTTGTGACTTTCTAATATACCATGTGTTAATAAGACTTTTAAGCAAACTCTCTTACACCATACCAACTATTCTTACACTAGTTCTTATATCAAGCAAACTTTCATACCATTCTTACACAAGCCCATCTCTTTTTCCCTAATTATATGGATCTTGTTCCTAGATATTTTTAGTATTTAAGTGATCCTATTCCTAGCATTTCACTTGTATCTTTTCACTTAGCAAGATCTAGCAAAATCCTCTCTCTTTTCATGCCTTATAGTCACGGCCAAACACAAACGCCATACACAATCCATATAAATTTTGTTCACTACTTATACAAGTGTTCTAGTATCATATCTAAGGTATGGCAAGAAGGTTTGAAGGCTTGGTTAAGTGTTTACAAGGGTTAAACAAGAAATGTTTAAGATTAGGGTTTTCTTGGATTTTAGGGTTTTCTTTGTATTGGAAGCTTGGGTTTGATATCTAAACTAGGGTTTAGATCTTGTTGTTCATCATCATACTTCATATTAAAGTTATCTAAAAACCCTACATTCATTTCATTTATGATTTTATGTGTATATGATGCTTATATAGTGAATCACCATCTAGGAATATTATTAACTTGTAAAATAGATTTTTTACACTTGATTATGGTTTGATAAGATTTTTAATATGTTATTTTGATGTTGAGGACATGTTATAATGGGAGTATAAGTATTATTCAAGTGTTGTTTTACCTATAAAAAGTATATATAAGTTAATGATTTAAAAAGTTACTTATTAAGTTTACAAGTAAAAGTGTTGTGAGATCTTGTTATCATGGATAATACTTGGACAAGTAATGGACTAAAGGACCTAATACATATGAGACATGTGATATATTGTGTTGTAGAGGACTTGTAACAAGTGTACTAAGCTAAAAACCTATAAAAACAAGTTTAAACTCATTTTATGTAAAAATCTTCAACGGTCTGATCAAATTTAAAAAATAATGTATTTATTTTATATTTTTATAAAATACTACACGTTACAAGGATCGTAGGCATGTAGAGAACTCGAAAAACCGATTTATAACGAAAGAGATACGGCATTTGCAAGTTATACGATAATAAACGCTTTTATAAAAGAAATTTTATAAAAACTTATTACAATTCACCTTTGATATAAATTATTTGTTATTTTTCTCAGAAATTACATATTTTTAAGATTCGAAAAAATTAAGAATCATAATTTTTCGATCAATAACGAAGGAGTTATGGATTTCTCATGTTTGCGATAATTAAAGTTTATAAAAATAATTTTATAAACTATGAACAGTAAAAATCACTATTTATCTCAGATAAATTTTTGAAAAGTATATTAGTTAGATAAAATTTTAATTACGAAGACGTGCTCGAAAGAATCACTAAAATCGGAGTTAAAACAAATAAGATATGACTTTTACGAGGTTTACGCTAAGTAAATCTATAAAAATAAATTTATAAAAGTGCATCAACAGTAAAAAGTATTATTCACCACGGGGTTGAAAATATGAAAATGTAATATTTTGATACAGCGTCATAAGACGAAAGCGTAGACGTAAAGAACATAAGAAACAGACTTAAAACGATAAAGTTACGCCGTTTTTACTAAAGAAATATTTATAAACGTTTTTACTTTATAAATATGATTTCACACATACAATTAGATGGTGATGTAGCTATATAGAATTATATATGGTCTTAGTTATTCAAATTAATTTGTACTCATACGACCTATAATTAATTAGGTTGCATTCGGGCGTATTCGTGACGCATTTTTTGTTGGTGATTTGCATTATCGATTCACTCACTCAAGGTGAGTTTACAGCCCCACGTTTTACTTGTTTTGCATATACTTTACAACTTTTGGGGTGAGAACATGCTTGTTACCAACTTCATTTACATGATTGGTTTGAATTTATTGCATGTGCATTTATAATTCGTTTTACAAACTAGTCTACATACTCAATTACTTATTTTGGGACGAAATACATTGCTTGTTTTTGAAAACAAGGACATTACTTTACTTATACCTAAATGATTACGGATTAGCTTAAGCGGATTGAACTGTGAATTATTTGGAGGGTAAGCGCGAATGTTATAAAATAGATTTATTCGGGTGTGACAGCCCCGTTCGGGTGATTAGCTATCACTAGACAAACGAACGTTATAGCATGTCGGAGCACAACATTTACACGAACATGAACACTTACGGTGCCTTGAATAAAGTGGCATATATATGAGTCTACGCAGCAGCTTCATGAACTTAGAGTAATCGTAATCATTGTTTTATACACACAGGAATATTTACGTTGCCTTGAATAAAGTGGCAATACATACTTTGAACAATGGGGGTCCAACTATACATACGTTTTTGTGACTATTTGGGGATTGAAATGGTCATGCATACTTTACAACTCTTTGGTTTATAACATTCATACATATGTTTTTGTGACTATTTGGGGATTGAAATGGTCATGCATACTTTACAACTCTTTGGTTTATAACATTCATACATATGTTTTTGTGACTATTTGGGGAATGAAATGGTCATGCATACTTTACAACTCTTTGATTTCCAACATTTATACATACATATTTGAGGAACATACAAGGATTGGAACGGTCATACATACTTTACGAACTTTGGTTCAACATTTATACTTAAACAAACCTATGAACTCACCAACTTTATGTTGACACTTTTTAAGCATGTTTTTCTCAGGTGAATTAGATGCTTGGCTTATGTGATGTGCATTGGAGTCTAAATAATTCAAGATTTCCTTTCAAACGACACAATTAGAGGTCGTTCTCTCATGACTTGAGCAATGGCATTATGAAGTAACGCTCTCGGAAACATATTCCGCTGCAACCCATTTTTGGGGGTGTTACAGATTGGTAATCAGAGCCAAGGTTATAAAGAACTAGGTTGCATATCTTACCTAGACTATAACCATTTTCAACGATCACATTTTCAAAAGATTTTAACGGGACATACATACATTGTTTGTTGCATTAGTTGGTCATACTAGATGCTTACATGATTTCATATACGTGTTCATAATTATAGAAGTATATTACGAGAGGTCTTAAACTATATATATACATAGATGTGTTTACATTCTTTCACAACATACTCTACAAATTATTTATATAAGGGTTATTTATATGAATACTAGAACATTCTCAAAACATTATGAATAACGCGACGGTCCAAAAACTCTTACACAACTTTAACATATTATCTCGCAACATTTCACCTTTGGAGCATATTTTAGAACTAGAACTATTGTTTATTTACTCCTTGATTTTGAGATAATGGCTACCAAAAGAACCACGAGGTCAACACCAACCACGACTACCACCACCACACCTATCACCAATGCCCAGCTTAAGGCATTGATCGACCAAGGCGTTGTCGATGCATTGGCAGCACGTGATGCTGACAAAAGCATGAATGGCGATGACAACCATAATTCGGGAACGGGTGTTAAAAGGATAGAACGAGTTGCTCGTGAGTGCACTTACCCAACATTCATGAAGTGCCAACCTTTAAATTTTAAGGGCACTGAAGAAGTTGTCGAATAACTCAATGGTTTGAGAAAATGGAAATTGTGTTTCGTATAAGCAACTGCTCTGTAGAAAACCAAATCAAGTTTTCTACTTGTACTCTTCTTGGAAGTGCTCTAACGTGGTGGAACTCCCACGTTAGGACTGTTGGTCACGATGTTGCATATGAAATGACTTGGACAGATCTGAAAAAGAAGATGACTAACAAGTACTGCCTGAGGAGCGAGATTAAGAAGCTCGAGGTCAAGATGTGGAACTTGAAAGTAAAAGGTACCGACATGATAGGGCACAACCAACGTTTTCAGGAACTGGGATTGTTGTGTGTTAGAATGTTTCCTGAAGAATTAGATAAGATTGAGAGATATGTCGGTGGTTTGCCCGACATGATTCACAGAAGTATGGTTGCATCAAAGCCTAAGACAATGCAAGAGGCAATTGAAATGGCAACGGAACTGATGGACAAGAAAATCCGCAATTTTGCTAAACGTCAGACAGAGAACAAAAGGAAGCAAGATGATAACAACAACCAAGCTCAACAACGACCTCCCAAGAAGCAAGTTGTGGCTATAGCTTATACCGCTGCGTCTGGTGAAAGGAAGGAGTATGCTGGAACTCTATCGTTGTGCAACAAGTGCAAGTTTCATCACAATGGCCAGTGCACTGTAAAATGCGCAAACTGCAAGAGAGTTGGTCATTTGACCCGAGACTGTAGGAGTCCTGTTGCTACTAACAATCAAAGAAACCTCACTTGCTATGAATGTGGGAATCAAGGGCATTACAGGAGTGATTGCCCGAAGTTAAAGAACCAAAACCATGGAAACCAAACTGGAGGTACTAGAGCACGTGGAATGGTGCATGCCTTAGGTAGGAGAAATCAATCAAGACCTTAACAACATGGAGGATGAAAATCAAATGCTTAGACTCTATTTCCTTTAAGAATTCTCGTTAGTTTTTTCTCTTAAATTCCGTTGTGTTGTACGAATGATTTCAAATTATCTATCAAATCTATGTATTTTGAAATTTTTCCGCCATCTACTCCAATTATACCTAATCATGTACATGTAAGTCCGATATGAAATCATAAACGCTATTTTTTAAAAAATGAGCAAAGCAATCGTTAGTCACACAATTATACATAAGCTTGATCACCTATGTATAATTCAGGAAGGACCATGTCCATGCTGAGAGTAGTCACCTTAAAACTTCTTGTCAAAAGACAATTTTCTATCAAGTTTTGTGTGCGTATTCATAAAATGTAATCATCACGAAGAACCAAACTAACAATAATAATCACTAAGTAAACTCTTACACCACCTTACTATATAAAGTCGACATCGTCAAAAAAAGTTTATAATTGACTACGTTAAAGCCGAAGGGAAGAATATCCACTAGAGCCGAGCCATTAGGTGTAACAATAAATAGTAAAACCAACGTCACTAATCTTGAAAGCTCAGATAAAGCAATTTAAGAAGAGGGAATGCAAATAGAGTATTACTCAAGCGGGTAACGAAAATTAACGAAAATGCAATAAATAAAAATAACAAATAGATTTATTGCCACAACATCCGTTTATTATCTTAGAAATAAGATTACATAAGAACATAAAGGAAATACAAGTTTTATTACAACCCTCTCCTATCAGATAAAATCTAATTCCTTCCAAAAATAGATCCACCCAAAAGCAAAGGAAGACGATGAGGGGCCATGAGAATCGATAAATATAAAAGGCCCAGATACTAAATTCTTCTCGCATGGGACATAGGCAAGATAAATGCCGATGCAACTGCGGCTCTTGCCAACGCCAAGATTGTAATGATATGCAATATTTTAGAGATTGGATCTAAGAATAAAATTTAAGTGAAAGAATTTAGTGTTGTATTGAGAAAATGATATAAAAATTTGATATTTAAAGGGAAGGGGTGACCGTTGAAGTCACTATTCATGATCGTTGGGGACACTGTTCATATAATTTTTTTTACCCACACCTCTTCATTAACACCATTCAGGAAGGCAACTCAAACTGAATTTGGAGACAAATACTTTTAACAAAAAAAAGAAGTAGTTATAACACCCTGTGTTTTTAAATGTCATTGTACGTCGTCAATAAATTCACTATTTATTTTTAGTATTGTATGCGTTTGCTTTTAAATTGAAACCGTTAAGTTAAATCGCGTAAGCTAAAAATTACCATTCAATGTAAACGGGCATCAAACAAATAAATGTTTACATCAAGCAAGTGTTATGTAATTATTTTAAGGATAATTATTAACTTTGTTCATTTTATTTTTATTGGTTACATGAAGTGTTTACGTGTCGCAACTTAATGCATTTAGGCATACCCGGAACCACCAAAACTTTTCTACGCTTCAATAAATACCCACAATTATACCCAATACTCAAAATTTACAAAATATCATCACATATATACATATATAACCGGATATGGATGAAAAGATCAAGAGAAATATCTCAAACTTGCAACTTGATATTGTACATACACCAACTCTTTATGTTTTACCAACTATGACTAGTAACTTGGTCTTTTCATTCCTAGAAATCCTCATCTTGTCCCTAGACTTTTTAAGCAATCTTGAATAAGTCTTCATGGTATATAAACTAGTAACTAGATAGAATACATATACACTTCTCATTTGCTAAGTGAAAAACTTTGCATATCCTCTCTTTGTCTCTCTTATAACCCACGACCAAACATCACTACCATAAACCATCCATACAAAATTTATTTACCACATTTACAAGTGTTCCTACATCATATCTAAAATATCCTAAGGTGTTTAGAAGGTTTGGTTTAAGGTTTACAAGTGTTAAAGCAAGAAGGTTCAAGATTAGGGTTTTGTTGAAATAAGGGTTTTCTGAGACTTGGAAGCTAGGGTTTGTTTGGTCAACAATGGTTTAGACATTGTTTTTTTTATCATCTTGCATCATATTAAGGTTACCTAAAAACCTTAATCTCTTTACATTCATGATTTTATGTGTATATAAATGCCAATGTAGTTAAACACCATCCTAGGAAACTTATTAACTGTAAAATGGTATTTTTACACTTGGTTATGTTTTGGTATGCTTTTACATATGTTATATGAATGTTAATATCATGTAATAATGGATGTATAAGTATTGTACAAGTGTGATTTATGTATAAAAAGAGTATATAAACAAGTTACCTAAAAAGTGTACTTATTAAGTTTAAAGAACAAATATGTATGTAGACCTTATGGATCTTGTGATTGCTTGGACAATATTTGGACAAATGGATGGACTAAAGGACCTTCAGTAATGTAGAACATGTGATATAAAGGTTGTAATGGTCCTGTACCAATGTACTAACTAGAAAAGTTTAAAAATCAGTTTTAAACATATTTAGAACAAAACTCAAAGGGTCTGACAAATTCGAAAAAAATTTTTAATTAACATATTTATTTTATGAGTATATAAAATACAACATGTAATACAAGGATCAGCAGGCATATAAAGAAAACTCGAAAAACAGATTTAAAAACGAAAGGATACGTCATTTACAAGTTAGCAGCGATAATAAACCGTTATAAAAGTAAATTTTTTATAAAACCTTTTTAAGTTTCACTTCTGATATATACAAATGGTTATTTTTCTCAGATATTACACATTTTTAGGATTCCAAAACATTAAGAATCATAATTTTATGATCAATAACAAAGGATTTTTTTTTTTTTTTTTTTTTTTTTTTTAGTTTATTATTTTATTTTTTTTTTTTTTTTTTTTTTTTTATTTTTTTTGTTTTTTTTTTTTTTTTTTTGAAATTACGCAAGTTTACGATAATAAATACTTTTATAAAAGTTATTGTTCACATCAGATATATATATTTTGAAAACATCATTAATTTGATAGAACTTTTAATTATGAAGACGTGCTCGAAGGAATCACTAAAATCGGAGTTAAAACGAATAAAATACGACCTTTACGAGTTTACGATAACTAAATTTATAAAAATAAATTTATAAAAGTCCATTTACAGTAAAAACCACTGTTCACGAGGGGACTCAAAATATGAAAATGTAATATTTTAATACATCGTCTTAATAAAAAAGCGTGAACGTAAGAACTCTCCAAAAAACGGTCTTAAAACGAAAAGATAACACTATTTATACTTGTGCACTATTTTCTAACGTGAATAGTGTTGGTTCGTTTTAATATAAATTTTTGCGAAACATTTTACGAATCACCTAACATAATATTTATACACGTCTAAACTTTAAAAGATTTATTCTACAAGGGCATGAACTATTTATTCGATTATACGAGTACAATTACACGATTATTAATTATCAAATGCGATTCAAATGTTATTTCACAAACGCAACTAGATGGTGATGTAGCTATGTAGAATTATATATGGTATTAGTTAATCAAAGTGCTTAGTACTCATACGACCTATAATGAGTTAGGTTACATTCGGGCATTTTAGTGGCGCATTTTCTATTCTGTGAACGACGTTTTTATTATTTCACCTCGAGCGAGTTTATAGCCCCAGCACGTTTTACTTGTTGCATATCCTTTACAACATTTGGGGTGAGAACCATGCAATGTAACCAACATCCATTTACATGATTGGTTTGAATTTATTACATGTGCATTTACAATTCGTTTTACAAACGCATCTACACACTCCAATTCTATTTTGGGATGATATACATTGCTTGTTTTATTTTTGAAAACAAGGACATTACATTACTTTTACCCAAATGATTATAGATTAGCTTAAGTGGATTGAACTGTTAATTTCCCGGAGGGTAAGCGCGAATGTTATGAAATAGATTTATTTGGGTGTGACAGCCCCGTTCGAGTGATTAGCTACACTAAGACGAACGTTATAGCATGTCAAAACACAACATTTATACGAACATGAACACTTACGGTGCCTTGAATAAAATGGCATATATATGAGTCTACTCAGAAGCTTCATGAACTTAGAGTAATCGTAATCATTGTTTTATACACACAAAAATATTTAACGTGCCTTGAAAAAAGTGCATACATCACTTGAACAATGGGGACCAACTATACCTACGTTTTTGAGACTATTTGGGGATTTGAAATGGCATGCATACATTAGCGAACACTATTGTAATATATAACAATCATACAAACATTTACAAAATAAGCAATGCATCGTTAGTCCTCAATTATACATAGCTTGATCACCTATGTATAATTTAGGAAGGACCATGTCCATGCTGAGAGTAGTCACCTTAAAACTTCTAGTCAAGAGACAATTTTCTATCAAGTTTTGCGTGCGTATTCATAACATGTAATCATCACGAAGAACCAAACTAACAATAATAATCACTAAGTAAACTCTTACACCACCTTACTATATAAAGTCGACATCATCAAAAAAAAAAGTTATAACTGACACGTTAAGCCGAAGGGAACGAATAATCCACTAGGAGCCGAGCCTTAGGAGTAACAATAAATATTAAACCAACGTCACTAATCTTGAACGCTCAAGATAAAGCAATTTAGAAGGGGAATACAAATGAGTTACCAAGCGTGGTAACAAAATTATCGAAATGCATAAATAAAAATAACAAATAGATTTATTGCCACAACATCCATTTATTATCTTAGAAATAAGATTACATAAGAACATAAAGGAAATACAAGTTTTATTACAACCCTCTCAAATATGAGTATAATCGCCAACTGAAGGGTTTTATGCGGACCTATCAATAAATATCTCTTTCCTTCCAAATAATCCACGCCCAATAGCAAGGACTATGAGGGGCATGAGAATAGCTAAAAAAATGCCAGAATCCTAAAATTCTTCTTTCGCATGGACATCGGCATAGATAAATGCCGAGTGCTACTATTGCGCATCCCAACCATCGCCAAGAGTGTAATGATAAGCAACATTTTTGAGGATTGGATAAGAGAAAATTTAAGTGAAAGATTTAGTGTTGTATGGAGAAATGGAGGATAAAAATTTGATATTTAAAGGGAAGGGGTGACCGTTTGAAGTCACTATTCATGACCGTTGGGGACACTGTTCAATAATAATTTTTTTATTACCCACTACTCTTCATTAACACCATTCAGGAAGCCACTCAAACTGATTTTGAGACAAATTCTTTAAACATAAGGAGATTATAACACCCTGTGTTTACCGGTCATTGTACGTCGTCAAAAATTCACTATTTAATTTTTAGTATTGTATGCGTTTTTGCTTTTAAATTGAACCGATAAGTAAATCGCGTAAGCTAAAAAATTACCATATCAATGTAAACCGTCATCAAACAAATAAATGTTACATCAAGCAAGTGTTAAGTAATTATTTTGAGGATAATTATTAACTTTGTTCATTTTATTTTTATTGGTTACATGAAGTGTTTACGTGTCGCAACTTAATGCATTTATGCATAACCCGGAACCACCAAAACTTTTCTACGCTTCAACAAATACCCACAATTATACCCAATACTCAAAATTTACAAAATATCATCACATATATACATATATAACCAGATATGGATGAAAATATCAAGAGAAATATCTCAAACTTGCAACTTGATATTGTACATACACCAACTCTTTATGTTTTACCAACTATGACTAGTAACTTAGTTTTTTCATTCCTATAAATTCTCATCTTGTCCCTAGGACTTAATAAGCAATCTTGACTAAGTTTTCATGGTATATAAACTAGTAACTAGATAGAATACACATACACTTCTCATTTGCTAAGTGAAAAACTTTACATATCCTCCCTTTGTCTCTCTTATAACCCACGACCAAACATCACTACCATAAACCATCCATACAAAATTTATTTACCACATTTACAAGTGTTCCTACATCATATCTAAAATATCCTAAGGTGTTTAGAAGATTTGGTTTAAGGTTTACAAGTGATTAAAGCAAGAAGGTTCAAGATTAGGGTTTTATGGTAATTTTGCAAAAAAGGGTTTCTAGACTTGGAAGACTAGGGTTTGTTGGACCAACAATGTTTAAGACAATGAGTTTTTTATCAACATGCATCAATAATAAGGTTACCTAAAAGACCTTAATCTCTACATCCATTGATTTTATGTTATATAATGCTATGAGTTAATCACCATCTATAAACTTATTTTACTTGTAAAATGGATTTATTATACACTTGTTATGTTTTGGTATGCTTTTACATATTTATATGAATGTTTAATATCTGTTATAATGGATGTAATAAGTATTGTACAAGTGATTTATGTAATAAAAAGAGTATAAAAACAAGTTACCTAAAAGTTACTTATTAAAGTTTAATGAACAAATAATAGTAAGACTTATTGGATCTTGTGATTCTTGACAATAAATGACAAATGATGGACTAAGGCCCTAAAATGAAAGACATGTGATATTAAGGGTTGAAATGGACTTAAACAGTGTACTAAACAAGGAAAGTTATAAAATCAAGTTTAAACATATTTTGAACAAAAACCTCAAAGGGTCTGATCAAATTCGATTTTTACATATTTTATTTTATGATTATATAAAATACAACATGTTACAAGGATCGCAGGCATATAAAGAACTCGAAAAACAGATTTATATATATATACATAGATGTGTTTACATTCTTTCACAACATACTATACAAATTATTTATATAAGGGTTATTTATATGAATACTAGAACATTCTCAAAACATTACGAATAACGCGATGGTCCAAAAACTCTTACACAACTTTAACATATTATCTCGCAACATTTCACCTTTGGAGAAAATTTTAGAACTAGACTAATTTTATTACTCCTCTGATTTTGAAGATAATGGCACCAAAAAGAACCACGAGGTCAACACCAGCCACGACTACCACCACCTCACCGGTCACCAATGCCTAGCTTAAGGCACTGATCGACCAAGGCGTTGCTGATGCTTTTGGCAGTACGCGACGCTGACAGAAGCCAGAATGGAGATGACAGTCATAATTCGAGAACGGGTAGTAGAAGGACAGAATGAACTGCTCGTGAGTGTACTTACACTGATTTTCTCAAATGTCAACCATTAAACTTTAAAGGCACAGAAGGAGTTGCCGGTCTATCTCAATGGTTTGAAAGAATGCAGTCTGTTTTCCATATTAGTAATTGTTCAGTTGAGAATCAAGTCAAGTTTGCTATTTGCACTCTCCATTTAGTTGCCTTAACATGGTGCAAAACTCATGTCAAGATAGTTGGTCATGATGCCGCTTATGGTATGCCTTGGAAAACACTCATGAAAATGATGACCGACAAATACTATCCTCGAAATGAGATCAAGAAACTGGAAATAGAGATTTAGGATATGAAGGTGAAGGGTACAGACTTGATGAGTTATACCCAACGCTTTCAGGAATTGGCTTTGTTGTGGGAAAGGATGTTTCCCGAAGAGTCTGATAAGATTGAGAAGTATGTCGGTGGTTTGCCCGACATGATTCATGGGAGTGTGATGGCATCTAAGCCTAAGATAATGCAAGATGCAATTGAAATTCCAACTGAACTGGTGGACAAAAAGATCAGTACTCTTGCTGAACGTCAAGCTGAGAAGAAAAGGAAACTTAATAACAACAACCAAGCTCAACAACAACCTCCCAAAAAGCAAGGTGTGGCTATAGCTTATACCGTTGGGTCTGGTGAAAGGAATGAGTATGCTGAAACTCTACCGTTATGCAACAAGTGCAAGTTTTATCACAATGGTCAGTGCACTGTAAAGTGCGCAAACTGCAAGAGAGTTGGTCATTTGACCCGAGACTGTAGGAGTCCTGCTGCTACTAACAATCAGAGAAACCTCACTTGCTATGAATGTTGGAATCAAGGGCATTACAGGAGTGATTGCCCGAAGTTAAAGAACCAAAACCATGAAAACCAAGTTGGAGGTACTGGAGCACGTGGAATGGTGCATGCCTTAAGAGGAGGAGAAATCAATCAAGACCTTAACAACATAGAGGATGATATCAATGCTTAGACTCTATTTCCTTTAATAATTCTCGTTATATTTTCTCTTAAATTCCCGTTGTGTCATACGAATTAATTCAAATTATCTGTCAAATCAATGTGTTGTGAAAATTTTATCAAATTTACTTTAATTCTCTACTTATTTATATAAGCCACTCCCACAAATATTATGAAATTATAACATCATTTTGACGAAAATGAGCATCGCATCGTTAACCCTTAAATATACATAGCTTGATCACCTATGTATAATTCAGGGAGGATCATGCCCATGCTGAGAGTAGTCACCTTAAAACTTCTTGTCAAGAAACAATTTTCTATTTACATCAAGTTTTGTGTACGTATTCATAAAATGTATTTATCACAAGGAACCAAACTAACAATCATAATAAGTTAATAACTAAGTAAACTCTTACATCACCTTACTATATAAAGACAAAAAAAATTAACCGACACGTTAAGCCAAAGGGAACGAATAAGCCACTATAAGCCGAGCCTTGGTCGCCACAATAAATATTAAACCAACGTCACTAATCTTGAACACTCAAGTTAAATCAATTTAGAAGGGAAATGCAAACGAGTTACCAAGCGTGGTAACGAAATTATCAAAAGACATAAATAAAAATAACAAATAGATTTATTGCCACAACATCCGTTTATTATCTTAAAAATAAGATTACATAAGAACAAAAAGGAAATACAAGTTTTATTACAACCCTTCCCAAACAATAATATATATTCCTTCCAAAATAGATCCACGCCAATAGCAAGGATGATGATGGGTGCGAGAATCGCTAGAATAAAGGCGAGATACTGAAATTCTTCTTCATATGGGACGTAGGCAAGATAAATGTTGAGTGCTATCGTGCTCGCCATCGCCAAGAGTGTGATGATATGCAACATTTTGAGAGGTTTGGATAAGAGAAATGTAAGTGAAAGATTAAGTGTTGTATGGAGAAATAGAGGATAAAAAATTGGTATTTAAAGGGAGGAAGTAACCGTTGGGGTTACTGTTCATAGCCGTTGGGACACTTTTCAAGACCGTTGGATTACTGTTCACCTATAAAAAAAAGATTTCTTACACACACCTCTTCATTAACACCATTCCGGGAGGCAACTCAAACTAAATTTCGGGACGAAATTCTTTTAACACGGGGAGACTGTAACAATCCACATTTTTCACATCTGTTACGTCAATAAATATTCAACTATTTATTTTAAACTTCTACGCATTTGCTTTTAATTTTAATCGTTAAGTTAAATCGCGTAAACTAAAAATCAACAATCAATATAAACGGGCACCAAACAACTTAAAGAAATGTCAAGCAAACAATATATTATTTTTACGAAAGTAATAATCAACTTTTTATATTTTATTTTTATTGGTTACGTAAAGTATTTACGTTTCGCAATTAAATACATTTAGCCATACCCGGAAGCACTAATACCTATCTATACTCAACCAAATACCCACAATTATACCCAATACTCAAAAATTATACCAATTCCTTATTTATAAGTATATATGGCCAGATAGAAGCTCAAAGAAACCAAAGATATTTTGTGACTTTCTAATATACCATGTGTTAATAAGACTTTCAAGCAAACTCTCTTACACCATACCAACTATTCTTACACTAGTTCTTACATCAAGCAAACTTCCATACCATTCTTACACAAGCCCATCTCTTTTTCCCTAATTCTATAGATCTTGTTCCTATATATTTTTAGTATTTAAGTGATCCTATTCCTAGCATTTCACTTGTATCTTTTCACTTAGCAAGATCTAGCAAAATCCTCTCCTTTTTTATGCCTTATAGCCACGGCCAAACACAAACACCATACACAATCCATACAAATTTTGTTTACTACTTATACAAGTGTTCTAGTATCATATCTAAGGTATTGCAAGAAGGTTTAAAGGGGGTTTTGTTGAAATAAGGGTTTTCTGAGACTTGGAAGCTAGGGTTTGTTTGGTCAACAATGGTTTAGACATTGTTTTTTTTATCATCTTGCATCATATTAAGGTACCTTAAAAACCTTAATCTCTTTACATTCATGATTTTATGTGTATATAATGCAATGTAGTTAATCACCATCTAGTGTGGACAACTTATTTAACCTTGTAAAATGGATTTTTAACACTTGGTTTATGTTTTGGTATGCTTATAGACATATGTTTTAAGAATGTTAATATCATGTAATAATGGATGTATAAGTATTGTACAAGTGTGGTTTATGTATAAAAAGTGTATATAAACAAGTTACCTAAAAAGTGTACTTATTAAAGTTTATGAACAAATAAGTATGTAGACTTATGGATCTTGTGATTCTTGGACAATATTTGGACAAAAATGATGGACTAAGGACCTTAAGTATGTAAGACATGTGATATTAAGGGTTGTAATGGACCTGTAACAAGTGTACTAAACTAGAAAGTTATAAAAATCAAGTTTAAACATATTTTGAACAAAAACCTCAAAGGTCTATCAAATTCGGAATTTTAACATATTGTTATTTATATGAATATATAAAATAAAACATGTTAACAAGAGAACGTCAGGCATAAACAGAACTCGAAAAACAGATTTATAACGAAGAAGATACGTCATTTACAAGTTACGCGATAATAAACGCGTTTATAAAAGAAATTTTATAAAACCTTTTTAAGTTTCACTTCTGATATATACAAATGGTTATTTTTCTCAGATATTACACATTTTTAGGATTCCAAAACATTAAGAATCATAATTTTATGATCAATAACAAAGGAGTTATGAATTACGCAAGTTTACGATAATAAATACTTTTTATAAAAGTTATTGTTTGCCACCATCAGATAAAATATATTTTTAAAACATCTATAATGTTGATAGAACTTTTAATTATGAGACGTCCTCGATAGAATCACTAAAATCGAAGTAAAAAAAAAAGAAATAAAATACAGACCTTTACAAGTTAACGATAACTAAAATTTAAAAAAATATAAATTTAAAAAAGTCCATTTACAGTAACAACCTACTGATCACACGAGGGACTCAAAATAAGAAATAAAATAAATTTAATCATCGTCCTTAATAAAATAAGCGAGGGACGTAAGAAACATACCAAACGGGCTTAAAACGAGAAAGATACACACTATTTTATACTTGTGCACTATTTTCTAACGCGAATAGTGTTGGTTCGTTTTTAATATAAATTTTTGCGAAACATTTTAGAATCACCTACATAATATTTATACATGTCTTAAACTTTATAAATATTATTCTACAAGGGCGATTGAACTATTTATTCGATTATATGAGTACAATTACACGATTATTAATTATCAAATGCGATTCAAATGTTATTTCACAAACGCAACTAGATGGTGATGTAGCTATGTAGAATTATATATGGTATTAGTTAATCAAAGTGCTTAGTACTCATACGACCTATAATGAGTTAGGTTACATTCGGGCATTTTAGTGGCGCATTTTCTATTCTGTGATATACGTTGTTATTAATTCACTCGAGGCGAGTTTATAGCCTCACGTTTTACTGATTTGCAAAACTTTACAACTTTGGGGTGAAACATGCTTGTTACCACTTCATTTACGATGATGGGTTTGAATTTATTACATGGATCATTTACAATTGTTTTTACAAACCAGTACTACACACGTCAATTACATAAATTTGGGAGGAAAAAAACATTGCTTGTTTTATTTATGAAAACATAGGACATTACTTTACTATTTACCCTCATGATTATGGAATTAGCATAATGGATTGAACAGTTAATTGCCCAGAGGGAAAGCGCGAATGTTAATGAATAGATTTATTTGGGTGAAACAGTCCCCCTTCGGAGTGATTAGCCTTATCACTAGAGAACGAACGTTATAGCCTTGTCAAAACACAACATTTTATACAACATGAACCCTTATGGTGCATTGAATCAAATGGCAAATATATGAGTCTACTCAGAAGTCTACATGAAACATAGATAAACGTAATCATTGTTTTAATACACACAGAAAATTATTTACGTTGCCTTAAAAAAGGGCAATACCACCTTTGAACTAATGGGGTCCAACTATACATACGTTTTTGTGACTATTTGAGGATTGAAATGGTCATACATACTTTACAACTCTTTGGTTTATAACATTCATACATATGTTTTTGTGACTATTTAGGATGAAATGGTCATGCATACTTTTCCAACTCTTTGGTTTATAACATTCATACATATGTTTTTTAAAAACTTATTTGGGGATTAAAATGGTCATGCATACGTTTAAGCAAACTCTGGATTTCTAAACATTTATACAACATTTGAAGGAAACATACAGGGAGAGAGAGGATTAAGAACGGTCAACCATAACTTTACGAACTTTTGGTAATCAACCTTTATACTTAAACAAACCTATGAACTCCAGCACTAATGTATTGACATTTTAAGCATGTATTTCACAGGAGAATAAGATGCTTGTCTTATTGTGATTGCATTGGAGTCTAAATAATTCAAGATTTCTTTTCAAACGACACAGTTAGAGGTCGTTCTCTCATAACTTAGCAATGGTATTATGAAGTAACGCTACCGTAGAACAAATCCGTTGCGAGTGACCACCTACATTTTTAGGGGTGTTAACCAGAAGCTAAGTTAAACAATGAATCAAACCTAACTATACCCTGAGAGCGGCCACCAAAAACCTGATGTGGATGGGTATTAGAGACTTCTTACAAGAAGTTTTACACTCTATAGGCATAATTACCTAATAGTCGCAGTGAAGTTAAAGCAAACCGGGGTTTTTGTACTCGTTCTCTAGAGGAATAGGCTGGGAGCTTGATCACGGTCTAAACAGAATTCTGGGGTTGAGAGAAGATTCTTTTGTGATTTTATATTTATAAAGAGCAGTAAATCAATGGTAGAGAGGTTGTTAGTTTAGAACTAATAACTAAACTAATTAATATCTAAACTACTGGTGATAACTTTATGATAAACAAATGTATTTACCTAATATGCACTAATCCTCAGATTGCTTCTCCTAGATCCGTTAGTTTTGTCCACTTGTGATGAGTCTTTAGTAAGTATTATCCTAGCCATGAAACGGTATTACACGAACCCGCTTTCTATTTAATAAACGATACGGCAACACACAAAAAAGGTAGTATGAAGACTATTACAAGGCCCCTAAGAGTATACTTAAATCTACTGTGCAATACTATAAGAGGGATCAACCATATATTGGTAAGGTAGTATGACAACTTTTAACGATCGATCCATTCTACACGACTCGCGATTCCCCTAGACAGTTCAACATCGAAACAAACAAAAGCAGGTTTTCTTTCTAAAGCCTAACGCACACATTCATCAACAAAAAGCAACATCAAAAGGATCTACAACCTAAGTTTCATGCAATCATAGATAAATACAAATGAGGGTTTAGCCTCGCAAATAAATAAATAAAGCAAGAAGATAACTCAAACAACAACACATCGACAAATTGAATGAATAATGATAAATAAAGCCTTACTTGATTAAAACATGGATTCATAGGTAGTACAAAAGGGATTTGAGACAACCCTAAAAAACGACCTACGAAGGCTGCTAGAATGACTATGGTTTGTCTCCGCCCGTTATATAAAGCTACTTACTTCAAACCCTAAAAACGGTTATTTAGATTTATAATAAGAGATTTTGATACGACGGCGTCGCTTAAAATCCTACTTCGCCGCCAAACAAGAAATCAAGATCCTCTTAAGTCGCCCATGTCGAGACACCGTCGAGAAATAACCAGACTGCCGACAACATATAGATCACGAACGGCATCGCTTTATCCATGCGACGCCGTCTCCACTCACATTATCTAAATCTCTAAGAGATTATGTTGTAGGTCTGTAATCCTTGTTCTTACATCTCCAAATGAGCCCTAAGACACGTGTATTATACCTCCCAAAGCCATACATGTGCTAAAAACCTAAAAACAAAAGATTAAGCATGTAATCTGGGCATATATGCATGATTTATGGGGTTAAATGACCCCAAAATGGTGTATAAAATGACACGTCGTCAATAGTTTGATTTAATTTTACTTAAAATTGACCTAAAAATAATGGATTGTCCATAGTCACTCCCCGTATTAAAAAATTCCATCCTGAATTCCAGGTTTGATTGCCTTTCGAGATGGTGTTTGGTGAAGAGGTGCAGATACTTGTTTCGAAATTGATCTTCACGTTCCCACGTGAACTCTGGACATGTTCAAGAGTTCCATCAAACCTTGACTATTGTTGATCCCACTTGAATAGATCTTGAATTCCTTAGCTGTGTAAGTTTAGTATGTAATAAATCCTACACAACATGAAGAAACTTGTAAAATATTTCAAAGAGTGTGTAGATCTGGAAATCTTGAATCAAATTAAAAAAAGATAGCAATAGAACAGTAATTCTAATGAAGACACAAAATTGTAACAGACAAACTTCAATAAAATAATACGAATACACTAACAAAGTATTAAGGGAACCAAAAACCTTGAAGCTAAGTAATATACGACTAAGCACCATACAACTCAATGCATAGGACATCTCCTTTTTATACACCAAGGAGTCCTAGTCGATTACCAATAGTATCCTAAAACTTAGATTATTCACAAAATCTATTCGAAAAGACACAATCCTTATCTCGTAAGAAATACTTGATACTTCAACATTCTATACTTATCCTCCGTTGTAACTTTATATCAGCAGCATTAACTCTTAACAAGCAGTAGTAACTTATACACCAGCAGCATTAACTGTGTACAAGCAGTAGTAACTACTTAGAAAAAATTACCTCAATCTTCACAGCATTACTCACTTTACGTCTATCATAGCCTACAAATACTTAGCAATTTTTAATAGTACACTACAGTACTAAATTACACAATCAGTTGAAGTTTACAACTATCACTAGTAACTATGAACTACAAACTAACTACTAGCAAATAAAAAAAAAAATTTTTCATTAGAGTTAATGAAGAGCACTAAGTTTTACTTAGCAGCAGTAACACAAACCTTAGCAGCAGTAACTTCAAGATCATCATGAAGACTTTTAATCCCAACTATCCTCCCCTAAACTTGATATTCTCTTTCAAAATCTCAAGTTTCTTCATTGAAAGCTTCATTAATCATCAGGAGGATGCTTCCAAACACTCCATTAAAGCTATTTTGTGAGAAGTTTAAGAAGATGATATACCATTTCACTAAAACGATCACATTGAAGCTTCTTGTTCAACATATTAGTAATTATAGCAGGTGTAAGGGGATATCTCTTTTCTACCAGCATATGAATGTGCATATGTTGCATCCTTAAAGAATGAACTCCACATGAGTCATATAGCTTCCAATCCAATACTCTGTAATCTTGTTGATTCCTCCATACTTGATCTTCAACATGTGGATCAAACATTGTCTTTAAATCACCTCATAGCACTCTCTCATAGCCCTCCTATGGCCTTGTTAACCCATGCTTAGCTTTTACCAATTTCCACAGGGTTTCTAAATCTTCCCTGTCAAAGCTTTTGAGCATATGACTGAAGACTAAGTACATCTTTGAACTTCCATCAGCCCTGATTATCTGGTAATAGGTTTTCTTCCCTTCTTTATGGATCTTATAGTCAACAATGCTTGAAGGCTTAGTTGCCAAAGGAATAGCATCAATTGCTACTTCCTCTTTATCAGGAACAATATATATTAGTCTTTGAAGCTCTGCTGTTTCTTTATCCTCATCCACCTTTTGCTTCTTAATACTTTCTTGTTCCAGCTCAGTGCCTGCTCTCTTTGAACTGCTCTCTTGTGCTATCACTGCTTCAGCTCTTACATCACTACCTTCCACCAATTCTGTATCCGTATTTACAAATGTGTTTACCCTTTTCATAGCTTTGTCAAATAACTTCTGAATATCATCAAAGCTTTTGTTCTTCAATTGATTGTGTTTACCCTTTTGCTCTTATTGCTGCAAAGTACTTTTTTCTTGCTTTTAAGAGTTGTACAAACAACTTGGACTTCTCTTCAATACTCAAATTCTCTTGTTCTTCTACTTGCATTTGTTGAGCCATTTGATAATCAACATCTATCATTACTTGCACATTATCCCATGAAACAATGTTGGCTTCTTTAATTTGTTGAGATTTTTCTCTGGCAAGCCTTTCTTCTTCTTCTTCTTCTCCATCTTGTAGCTTGAAGGCAAGTTCTTCATTAAGCATCAATTGATCTTTCTTTGACAATTTCTTCACAGGTTCTGGTTTAACCATTTTGCCTTTACCTGTATCCTGAACATTGAGTTGTGATGGTTGTTGTGAAGAAACTGTTGGTGTAGGTGCTTGCTCCTATTCATGAATAACAAGCCCTTTTGCTCTGGGTCTTGTGCTCATAACTGTAATTGTTGTAGCAGCAGTTGTTGTTGGTAGTTTAGCACTTTTCAGTTCAGCAAGTGCTTTAGCCAAAGTAATCTCATTATTAGTTATAATAGTTGTTGTAGTTATAGCAGCACTAACTAGAATTGTACTGGCAGCTTTAACAACAACTTCACTTTCAACAACCACCTCATCACTAACTAAGTCATGTACTCCAAACATATTTGTATCAGCATCAAAATGAGTACTAATTAAGTTAATTCCTGCATCAGCATCAATATCAGCTATCCTTCCCTGTTTGGATGCATCCTCCTCACCCAAACCTTCTTCACCAGAGGATTCTACTCTTCTAGACAAACCAACCTTGTATAATCTTTTAAGCCCATGAGTTCTTGACCCTCCTTTCTTCTCTAGTCTCTTGACCCTCCTTTTCAAACTTGTAATCTCCTAAGCTTGAGAGGTCTTAGTTTTCTCCAGATCAATAACTCTATTTTGCAAATTGGTACATAATTCCATCAATTCCTTTAGTTTCAGAATATTCTCATTACTTCGAGGTGTGTTAACTCCTGCGAGCAGTGAATCATTAGAAGTTTTAGATACATTCTCAAACCCAGTTTGAGCAATAGTATCCCCTATGGTTTCTTGGCTCCTGGGACCACTACCTGAACTAGTTCCTAAGGAACTTGGTTCATTAAGTGTTACCTTGGATTGGGTCTTATTGATGTTACCCCTATCCTGCTCTGCATCTAAGCTAGTAGCAGTAGTGGCAGCCCTTTACAAGCTGTCATCCATCTCCTCATAGACAGCCTCATCTGCAACATTGTCTATAAGACCACTAGGCTGAGGTACCTTAGTGTCCTTTCTCTTTGGCTTCCTAGGTTTTTATTTCTTTTGAGGTTAAGATGTTGATGGTTGAATAATGGTGGGTGTGTGATGTGGATCAGTAGAATTTGCTAAACCTTCACCCATTTCTTCTTGAGCTTGTACCATCATTGTTAGAAATAAGGGTGTTTCTCTTCTAGAAAATCCTTTCCCTACCCTTCTCATGTTTCTAAAAATCTTCTAGTCTGAGCGGTGTAACAAAAATCCTGTTTTTATGATTGACATTTCCTATCCAGTTGATTTCTCCAAAAACACTTGTACAAATCTTGGGATATCATCAAGAATTAACCAGACACATTCTCCAAGTTCTTCCCCATACTTTTCAAAAAATGTTATTTTGTTTGAAAAGTTGAACTTCTGGTTTGTAGCTAAACAGATAATTGCAGAAGCCATAGTGCTACTAAATTCATTCCATGCAGTAGTCTTAGCACTTAGGCATTGCAAAATGGTATGAATAAGGAATTTCCATTGAGGAGAAAAGAATGCCTTATAGAATGTAAGCTTCTGTGAAAGTTTTTCATACCCCATCCTTGTAAGTTCTTCAAAAATGGTAGCATTTGGCAAGCAATCCGTACCTTCCTCATCATTCAGTTGAAGGTCACATCTAACAGATGCTTCAGTAACGATTATCTTCTTCCCATCCACTAGGGCTTGTAACTGTACTTCCCCATTGACAATTTTCACCTTGACAGTAGCCCAGAATTGTTCAATGCACGAAGTATAGATAGTGGGATTGATCGTTAGTGCATATCTTATAGGGTTTGCATTCAGAAAATCCACTATCTGCTCAAACCCTTCACTTTCAGCGGGTTTAGACAAAAACGCGACCAAATTGTGAGTATCAGCAAACTGTAGGGTCGTCATTGTGTTGGGTTTTGATGATGAATGATGAAATTGAGTTAGGGTTTGTGATTAGAGAGTATATGATTGAATGAAATCGATTAAATGAGTGAATGAAACCCTTAATCGAAGTATTTATGAAAATACCCTCAACAACATTAACGTTCACCAGCAATTGTAAGTTATGCCTAGCAGCATTAACTTTCAACAGCAGTAGTAAGTTTATGCCTAGCAGCATTAACTTTCAATAGCAGTAGTAAGTTATGCCTAGCAGCATTAACTTTCAACAGCAGTAGTAAGTTATGCCTAGCAGCATTAACTTTCAACAGCAGTAGTAAGTTATGCCTAGCAGCATTAACTTTGAGTTACCAGCATTAACTCCAATTCCAGTCCAAACACTCTCTATATTCAACTCTCTTTCTATTTTTCAACTCACAACTTCTCTTAATTTTTTTTCTCACCAAATCACTCTGTCTGTTTTTAATTCACACAGCTCTCTTTCTGTTTATCAACCCACCACTTCTCTCAATTCTTTTACTCACTAAATCACTCTGTTTGTTTTTAACACATCTCTCTTTCTGTTTTTATTCTCACCAACTCTCTCAATTCTTTATCTCATAATTTTCACAATGTTAATTATACCAGCAGTATTAAGTATAACTAATAGCATTAACTTAGCAGTATTAAGTATAACTAACAACACTAAATATACTTAACAGCGGAAAATTTTAATGACATGAATAACAGTACTAATTCATACAAAACTCTACAAAAACATAAAGAGTTAAAAGTTTTTAAGGATTTAGCATTCCAATACTAGCAATCAAATATTGAAACCTACTTACATCAAAAGCTTTTGTAAGTAAATCTGCAACATTCTTGTCAGTATGGATTTTAACCATATGAATCAACTTCTTTTCATTGCAATCCCTAATAAAGTGATGTCTAATCTCTATATGCTTTATTTTTGAATGAAAAACAGGATTTTTAATTATGCAAATAGTACTGTTGATATCAATAAAGATTTTGGTATGCAAGAAATTATACCCATAATCAAGTAATTGATTCTGAATCCAAAGCACTTGTCCACACCAACTTGAAGCAGCCACATATTCAGCTTCTATTGTGGAATTTGCAACCACGGTCTGTTTCTTGCATTGCCATGATATTAATCTACTTCCAAGGAATTGACAACCTCCTGTTGTAGACTTCCTATCCAAGCTTTCTCTAGCATAATCACTATCAGTGTATGCTACCAAATCAAAAAGAGAATCTTTTGGATACCAAAGACCCAATTTTAGTTGACCTTTTAAGTACCTAAAAATCTTTTTCACAACATGAAGATGTAAAACCTTTGGGTTGAGTTGGTATCTTGCACAGGCACACACTGCAAACATAATATCAGGTCTTGAAGAAGTAAGATACATCAATGAACCAATCATTGATCTATATAAATAAACATCCACTTCTTCACCATCTTCATCTTTGAGCAAAAGCTTTTGAGTTTCCATAGGTGTGCTTGCAGTCTTGACATCAGTAAAACCAAATTTCTTTAAAATCTCAGTCACATACTTATCTTGACTGATAAAAATCCCATCCCCCTTCTGCTTTATTTGCAATCCTAAGAAGAATGTGAGTTCACCCATAGAACTCATCTAAAACTTCTTATGCATCATTTTCTCAAACTCAGTGCATAATGACTTCTTTATAGAGCAAAAAATGATATCATCTACATACACTTGAACTAACAGAATATCACCTTTGTCCCTTTTAGTAGCTAGAAAGAAGACCCAACTAAACCTACTGTAATCATCTGTGACAACTAGGCAATACATCTTTTTCATTAAGCTTTTTACAAATGTTGGACCAAACAAATCCATGTGCAACATATGTAAAGGTTGGCTGATTGAACTTACTATTTTCTACTTTGTATACTCTGTCAGAGGAAGTCGGATTCTTCAAATCGGGTGATTGAAAAAATAGACTTCTCTTCAAATCTACACATAAAGAAAAGCACTCTTGACATCCATCTGGTACACCATAAAGTCTTTAAATGAGGCATAGGCTAAAAATAGCCTAATTGCTTCAATTCTTGCAACAGGGGCAAAGACTTCATCATAGTCAATCCCTTCTTCTTGAGTGTACCCTTGAGCAACCAATCTTGCTTTATTTTTAATCACAATTCCTCTTTCATCCTTTTTATTCCTGAAGACCCATTTAGTACCTATAGCCTATTTTCCATTAGGTAACTCCACTAAAGTCCAAACTTCTTGTAACTTGAATTGTAGAAGCTCTTCCTGCATAGCCTTTATCCAGCTTGGATCTTCAATGCATGAATTACCTTTTTGGGTTCTTCTTGTGATTAAAAGCAAGCAAACAAGCAATTTTGAAAGTCTTTATGGTTTGTTCTTTGTTGAACTGAACTAAACAAACCATGTTCTTCTAAATTCTTTGTCATTCTTCTTGTTTGAGGTGCTGAATTCAAGTCTCTAATAATTTGTTCAACTGGATGATCTTTGTGTACTCTTGTAGTTGGAATAGGACTGACAGGCATAAATGCATCCAAATTGTTCATGTCAGCCTCTGCACCAACATCTTCATCATTATATGAATAGACAATATCTTCACAAGCAAGGCATATTTGGATCAGCTGGAGATTCAATGCTTGTTTTTCATTTTTTCTGCCTTTTGTTTTTTTTTATTACCCCAATTGTTATTAACTTTCATGTACTGCTAGCAGCATTAACATTATTAGTGCTGTTAACATTATCTTATTCTCTGATCAATTACTTTCACTTCTTTTCTTAGATCTTCATCAACCTTCTTTCCATCATCACTTGAAGACTTGAATACAGCATCAGGATAAATCTTTAAACTTTGAGAGAATGGTGGATCAGCAGTCCACAATGGTAGCATAATGTAATTTTTGCCAGGTACTGTCTCCATTCTAGCTTTACCTGCATCATCACATGCTTTTGTACCTGCATTACCATTCGATTGATTTCCTGTAACAACTGGCTTATAATTCTTTGACTTTTTAGTGCATTAATATCAAAAAGCTAATTTGGTCCACTTCCTGCAATATTAGGTGTATTCTCACTAAACTGGACATGCAGGTTCTCTTTAACTATCCTAGTTCTACTATTAAATACTCTAAATGCTTTACTATTGATTGAGTACCTAACAAATAATCCTTCATCAGCTACTTAACCATTAACTTGCTAAGTGGATCTATTGTACTTGGAGGATTTGTAACAAGACACTCAAACTGGTTTCTTAAGCCTCAAAGCTAATTTTCTACCAAGAAAAAGTTCATAAGGGGTCTTGTTATGAGGCTTAGTTACTAATACCCTATTTTGCACATAGCAAGCAGTATTTAACTTGCTTCAGCTCAACAAAGTAGTAGTTAATAAGCTCTAGATCAGCTAGCATGTCCTAGCAGCCTCAATTAGTGTTCTTTTTCCTCTCTAATACTCCTTTTGTTGAGGAGTTCTTGCTACATAAATTTTCTCTTAATACCTTTTCTCTCATAAAACCGATTAATTCTTATTCTTGAACTCAGTTCCATTGTCACACCTAATTACCTTAACCCTTTGATCTATTAGATTTTCTACTCTAGTTATAAAGGACTTAAGTATTCCACTAGTCTCATCTTTAGTAGCTAGAAAGAAAACCCAACTAAACCTTGTAATCAATTTGTGACATCTAGGCAAATACATCTTTTTCATTAGGCTTTTTACAAATGTTAGACCAAACAAATCCATGTGCAACATATGTAAAGGTTGGCTGATTGAACTTACTATTTTGGACTTACAAGAAGCTCTTTGTTGCTTTCCCTTTTGACAAGCAACACAGGTTAGATGAATTTCAAAAAAAATTTAAGGTAAACCTCTTACAAGATTTCCCTTAACCAGTTTATTCATAGTTTTGAAATTTAAATATTTTTTGTCCAGGCCTCCTCTGCAAGTTCAAGAATTATAAGAGGTGGCTTTTGCAATGAGATAAGTTACCCTCACTTTTAGGAACAATATTCTTTAAATCAACACTATACATATTATTCTTTCTAGGAACTTTAAGTATACATGATTTTCATCAGTTAACTTAAAGTTTGGAGATAAAATAATACATTCAGTGTCATTAAAGAGAACATTATTCTTTTTGTCACACATTTGTGAGACACTAAAGAGGTTAAACTTTAACTCTCTTACAAAATACACATTCTCAAAATCTAAATTACCAGTTTTGATTGTACCTTTTCCTGTGATTTTCCCTCCTTTGGGGTTTCCTCCAAAGGCAACATATCCTCCATCTATCTCTTCATAGTCTGTAAGATAGGACATGTTCCCTGTCATGTGCCTTGAGCATCCACTATCAATCACTCCTTGATCCTGTAAATCCATTTGTGGATTGCCCTGCACATTAGATAAGAAAATTAGTTTCTTTTGGGGACCCAAGCCATCACTGACTTGGATCTGCCTTGTGCATCAACATAATCAAACTTTTTCAGGGTGATTGATGCACTGTTATGTTTAGAAACATGGTCTAAAACTTTAGTCTTTGGTTTCCAAACCCAACAAGCTGAGGCCTTAACAGCATTAACATTATTTCCCTTAACAGCATTAACTACTGCTTTTGGCCTAGCAGCATTAACTACTTCTTTTGGCCTAGCAATATTAATTTTTTATCCCTAACAATATTAACCCTCTGATTAAAATTATTGTTTTTAAATGTTGTATTCTTGTGAATGGGCCACTTACCAGTTAAATGTGCTGATTTGGAAAGATTTGTCATTGGTCTAGCACTATTTATTGTTATTTTTGGGTGAGCAGTATTAACTTGTCTGGTATTATTAAGTGATACTAGGCCAGACTTCATTAGTACTGCTCTTGGAACCATGTTCTTTTTAGGGCAGGGGTGAGTCTTTTTGGAAAAATTATGATGATTCACCCTTTTAGCATTGTTCCAAACAGGTTTTGTATTTTGAAACTGTTTTTGATTCATCCTTTTACAATCTACCTGCAAGTGATCAAAACTTACACATACATAACAAGCTTTATTAAACATCTCAAAATTACTTCCTAATCTTTGAGACATCATATTATTCCAGTTTCTTTGATTGCCTCTAGGAATATGAATGTTTTGCCTATTTTGCTTTACACTATTGACAGTTTTCCTAGCAGTCTTTTCTTGTTGTTTAGGTTTGACAAACTCTATCTTAGCAAAACTAGGAAATGTTTTCTTTTCAATCTTAGTTTGAGACACATTTTCTTCCTCTCTATCTGACACCCAATCCTCAATAATTGGAGCACCATTATTCTTCCTAACTGCTTTAGGCTTTGCTTCACTAGCCTTAGCTTCACTTTTCTCAACTATAGGCTTAATAACAATAGGCTCACTTGTAAACTCTTCTAAACCAGAGAATGACAGATCAGGTTTTGGAGGCATAAAGTTTCTTATATAGGGATGTAGAATATCATTATACCCTAAACCTGTTTTGCACTTATCAACTATCTGACATTCTATTAATTTGCTTAAGTTTTTAGATGAATTTTCAAAATTTTCTACTATTAGATGAATTTCATCTTTTTGTTTTTGAGCCAGTTCCAACTTCATTCTAAGCTTTGTAATGACTACTTCTCTTAAATGAATCTCACATTTAAAGACATTGATATCTTCCTCATAAACAGACTTATTTTTCTTATAAACTAGAAGTCTTGCTTCTATAGATTCTTAACCTGTTTTATAAGCAACATCATTTAACTTAGATGCCCTTAAGTCTTTTAACAGTTTTTCATTTTCTTCTTTTAGAATTTTAACATTTTCCAAACAAGATGATGAACAGTTTGAATCAGTAGATACCTTAGAGTTAGAACTTGTAGAAGACTAAGCCATGAGTGCAAAGTTAGTTGGACCTTGTTCTGCTTGATCACTCCAATCATAACCAGAACCATCACAAGACACTAAAGCATTAGAAGTAGTTGTCTCTACTGGCACAACCCTTCTTGTGTTCTCCCTATTCCTATTTTCTTGGTTCCTTGGAGCCCTGCACTCCCTTGCAAAGTGTCCCCTTTTGTGGCAGTTGTAACACTCCACCTTGGACTTATCAAACCTAATGGTCTTAGTACCATTCACAGAAAACTTCCTTCTAGTGTTCTTCAAGAATCTCCTTGCCCTCATTGTTAGCATAGCCATCTGCCACCTTAAATCCATCTCTTCTAAATCATCAGGATGAATTTGTTGCAAGTCCTCATTGTCAAGTTGTGGACTGTTTGGTTGACTTGCAAAGAAAGCATAGATAACAACATCAATCAAGTTATCAATTGTTGTTGAGTTAACAACAGCAGCTTGAGTGCTAGCAGTTGTAGCACCATGATTAGTATTAAATGCTCCATTTGTACTATTGGTGCTGTTTGAGGACACAAAGGCTACATTTTGTGTGTTTGTGCTTGAGCTTGATGTTCCTTTGACTTTTGGTTCATAGATCTTCAGGTTGTTGTAAAGATCATCCAAGCTTAATGTATCTATCTTAGGCTTGTTCCTCTACACAATGGTATATGTGTTTCATTCTGGTGACAAACTTCTTAAGAACTTCTGATTCACATCTTCTTGTGAGATACTTTCACCATGAATCTCCAACTGACTGATAAGCTTTTGAAGCCTATCAAATGTTTGATCTAACACATCTGAGCTAGATGGAGTAAAATTTTCATACCGATGCTTTAGAAGATTCCTCTAAGTCTTTTTAGTAGCAGCATTCCCTCCAAACCTCTTCTCAACAGCCTGCAGCAATGACTTGGCATCTTTGATGGAGTTAAACTTCAATTGATGTTCATTAGGGATGCCCATCAATAAAGTGCTTCTTGCCTTTAACTCTAACCTCCTTTGTGCCTTTTCTTCAGCAGTTGTAGGAGCAATTATAGTCTCAACACCTTCAACAACTTTTGTTATTGGAGGTGCATTACCATTCTCTATGACTTCCCATAGAGAATAATCAATCATCTGGATGTACTGTTCCATCCTCATCCTCTAAAGCTCATACTCACCTGGTTTGAGCATAGGCACTTTTGATGCAGCCACCATATGTACCGAGTCTCCATGTCTTCTTAGCAAAGTTTCTCAAAGCAACAATCTCTAATACCACTTGTTAATCCCAGTTAACTTCTAATGATCGAATTCCTTAAGCTTGTTTAAGGTTTAGTTATGCTAGATAAATCTAACAAAACTTAGTTTAAGAAACTTTGTTTGATAATACTAAAGATTATGCGAAATCTAATCTTTAATATAAGAAGAATTCTTAAGTAACACAAAACAATATAATTTCAACAATAAAAGCTCCAATATTATTACAAATAATACTAATACTCTCCTAGTATTAGGGTTACAAAACCTTGAAGCTATGAATTATACGACTAAGATACATAAACAAAAGATTTCTAGATTGTGATTATAAACTCTATGCCCTAGGACCTCCTTTTATACACCAAGGAGTCCTAGTCGATTTACAATATATTAGAAAAACTTAGATTATTCTCAAAGATCTATTCTATAAATAACAATCCTTATCTCATAAGTAATCTTGATCTTCAAGCAATCTTTATCTTTCAGCAGTTGTAATCTTTCAGCAGTTGTAACTTTGTACCGACAGCATTAACTCTTAACAAGCAGTAGTAACTTATACACTAGCAACATTAACTGTGTACAAGCAGTAGTAACTACTTAAAATATTTTTTTTAATCTTCACCAGCAGTACTAACTTTACTCTAGCAGTACTAACATATACTAGTAGTAGTAACTAGCAGTACTAATATATACTAGCAGTACTAAGTTACACTAGCATTAGTAACTAGCAGTACTAACTACTTAGCATATTTTTCATTAAGATTACTGAACAACACTAACTTTACTTAGCAGCAGTAATACAAACCTTAGCAACAGTAACTTCAAGATCATCAAGAAGTCTTTTAATCCTAACAGAGTTTAAGTGATATCAATATGCACTCAATATGAACAATCAAGATAAGTAAATAATCAATATAAATAACACAATATTAAATACGAGATGAAAGGAAAGAGTTGGAAAGATCAAACCTCAACACAAAGATTTATATTGGTTTGGTAACGAAGCTCTTCTTCTCCCTACTTCACTCCTTGAGTATCCAACTCGAGAGTTCACTTCACTATGTCAACAAGCTCCCTTTAGGTGGAGAAAACCGTACACAAGTGGCTTACACCAATTTTAAACACTAAGCCTAATGTCGAGTTCTAATCTTAGCTAGAACCGATCTACCACACACTTGTATTTTAAGGCCTAAAATACTAAACGCTCTTACAAGTATTTACTCACCTAAATACTTACACGATTTACCCGATCTAAGTATTACACAAAACAATATGAGATTTGGTTGATATACAAATTACAACACAATCGTAACAATGTTATGTAAGCATAAACTAAACTACAATACTTCGTATCTTGACAATTACGAGTATTATTCTTTTGCACTTGGAGAGGAAGACTTGGATCAATTGTAAACAAATGTTAATACAAGTTATATGATCAAGAGATATGAAATGTATTTGCTGTTTTTGAGCAGAAAGAATAAGGGTGCAAAAGGTGAAAAAATTCATGGGATAGTCCACTATTTATAGGACAAGACTGCAAGCAAAAAGGCATGGCCGACCCTCTTATCTCTTTGGTCGCCCCCTTATTAATAAGGGGGTCACCGGTACCTATAAAGGGGCCGCCCCCTTGTAAAAATGTTTTCTTACATTTTATAAAAATGTTAAGTTTAGAACAAAACCAAATACCTTTGATCATATAACAAGTTAATTAGTTTGTTTATATACACCTTAAGTGATTTATGTCAAAATGGAAATTCATGACTATTAACTTGTTTACATTTTAATTTACATAGAACGTTTTTACATTTTGTGATTATCAAAACGTAGAGAGGTCGATAAATATAAATAACGTTTTTAGACATTATTTGTATTAATAATCTCCCTCTTTTTGATGATTACAAAATCTAAACTCATTATATGTAAAAACTATTTAAACAAGTTTTTAGTGAGTTTATTCTATTTCTCCCCTTTTTGTAGAATCAAAAAGGCTTCGTCGTTGTGGAAAGAAATTTTGACGAAACAAATGCTCCCCCTTGATGTGTGCTCCCCCTCGTTTGAGGGCACCAAGGAATTGAGCTATGGTGACTTGCTACAAAAACAAGTGCAATATATAGTTCTAACTACGAGCAATGTCACGTAAAATGTAGAAGCATGTCTAAAAATAATAGGCCAAAGTAAGTATGGACTATGTTGGACAATTACAATATATTTGAGCAATTATCATAACAAAAAAAATAATAATCATCTAACTCATCACAACAATATAAAAGAAAATCAACTAACCAACACAAATATATAAGGCAATCAACAAACATAATCAAAGCCATAAAATTAAAATTCATTCATTAAACTTAACCATTATGCTTAAATCATAATAATACATCATTCATAAAATTAAAACGACTTAATAATCCGAAGTAGTCTAAAAAGCATAAGACTTTGCTTGCAAAAGGGTTTATATTGAAAGCAATTAATACTACACATATAATATGTTTAGTTTCCGTGTGGAAGAGTTATTGGTGGTGGTGAGTTTGATGCGGAAGTTGTCGTTGGTGGATAATTCCTAGAAATTTGTAGTGGTGCGAGTTAGGAGAAATTCAATCCAATTGAGATCTTCTCACAAGGCTAAGAATTGAGTTTGCCTGTAACGACGGTACGGACAATAACCAACATGATGTTCAAGTTGGTCCAAAGTGATGGCATGAGGCATGATTGGTGTTGATGGTGTTGGTAATTGGTTTGTGGTATGGTTTGAAAGGTATACTGTTAAAAGATTGAAGAGAACTTGAAGTTGATTGATCTGAAGTTGATTGATCTCTTCGTCAACAATGCCTTTCTTATACTTGGGGGGATCGGAGGTGCGTTAAGGTTTGAGTTTGGTTGTTGGTTGTTTGATTTTCTTGAAAGACAACATCGATTGTTATGGGATCAATGAGTGGTGGAGTGTAAGGTTTATGGTGAAGCTTGGTTTTTGAGGGTTGGTTTTGCTAATAGGAGAGGGTGCTATAGGAGATTCTTCTTTTGAAGGTTCATTGCAAGGAGATAGAGGTTTAGGCATTGGTGTAGGTGTATTGACTTCATTTAAATTAGGCGAATGACAAGTGTTCAATTTCTTTCTCCATACAGGTCTTACGGAGATTTTAGGTTTTTTGGGAACTTTAAAGGAAGGGTTGCGAGAAGATGACTTTGAAGATGGTAAGTTGAAGATGATAAGAGTATTGAAGATAATAACCAATTTATACTAAGATAATTAGATGATTTGGGATAAATGAACATTATGAAAGGTACAAATCCAAGGAATATTTGTGAAATCTAGGAAAAGATAGCTGGGTCTAGGCAAAAGGGAGTTAAAAAGAAGAAATAAAACAGTAAAAATCATGATCTAAGTGGCCGACCCCCTTATTTATATGGATGGACCCTTATCAATTAGGGGTCCGCCCTTGAGAGATCAGGGGTCCGCCACCTGGGCTTTTCTTGATTGTCCATGTTTTTGTTTTCTGCTAAAATTTGTAAGAAAAGTGGGAATTTATGTGGCAATTTTTGTAGCAAGTCTTATAGTTGTAGCTCATAAGACTTCTTATTTACTAAAGCATGTAATCACATTTAATATAATCAACTAGCAAGAATGCAAGACATTTTTAATAACATAGTAATAATCATGCAAGCACATGTTAAATGTAAATAATGTAACACAACTAAGCAATTAAGCTATCAATGAAACCTACATTAGTTCTAGTGAGTTCGCATTATGCGATATTTCATAATTAAGCAAGATTTAAGTTTCCTAACATTCCTACTAATAGTAAGTTATAAAATCACAATCATAATAATGTTAGCTACAAGTTATCATCCGTGATTACTTTGAGCTTAGTTGCTTCCCATGCTTTCATCCTCACTAGGTGGTTCTCAATCACCTTCAAAATAATCTTCGTAATATCCCATGAGATCCATGAGGTGGGAGAAGGTTTGATATTTAGTTTTTTAGGTTTGGATGGACATATTTTATATGACGAAATAGATGAGTGAGCAACATGCCATAAGGCATTGGAGAGTCGGGGTTATTTTTGATACATGACATTTAGTTGACCATGAAGTATGCTAGATTGTAGGGTTGTTTGTTCATGATACAATACATCATATGACACGAAGAGGCAGAGATGTGATCACAAACTTCTCCGAGACTCAAGACGTTTTGTCAAAGAATTTCATCGCAAGATTGCATGTCGGCACGAAGTTCCATTTTATGAACTTTGTTTTGTAATGTGTTTTTGTAGTATGATTTTAGAGTTGTTTGAATTGAGTATTTAATTTCTTTTGATGAAGGTATAAAGGTATGGTATGGACCATTGATTTCTTGATTATTTTTAAGTGAATCGAGAGAACATTTTTCCGAATAGGCACATTGACCTTCCCAAGGAATTTCAAAGATATTGGCGAAATGTTCAAAGGAAAATATGAATTCCTCATATAGTGCCTAGAATTTTATGAAAATTAATTGATTTATACTTCTTATAAGCTCAAATTGAGAGTAAAATTCAATAATGAATCTTGGACAAATAGACTCATTTATGTTATATATTTGTTGACAGCCTAAGGCTTCAAACATGTTTTTGATGTTTTCTTCGTTTAAGAATGTTGGGTTAACAACACGTCCCTCATGAATGGTTCTAGATTCTAGATTTTTGATTGTGCTTTTTAGATGTTTAGGGATGTATTTTTCATTCGAGATTTTGGGAATGTAATTCTTGGTTAGTTGAAGTTCCGCTTGAAGTACTTGAGTCATGATGTTTCCTAAAGAAAACGAAACATGTCACAAATATATGTATGAATATATTTATGTTATGTGATTAAAGTTTCAAAATTTGATGCCTAGTGTGTTTCTATATGCAAAAAAATGTGGAGTAATGATTATTTCGAAACTAAAATTAAAACCTATGAAACAATCCAAACGCTCCTTTATTTATTTTTGCTCGATTGAGTGTGACGAAAAATATATTAGATTATATATTTCGGCATCAATCATGAGTTCATCGTGTATGCAAAATCATTTTTAGAGTGTATTAATAATGCATAGAAAACATTTACATGGTGTTCCTAATCGTGAGAAAATTTTCAAATCATGAATTGGGGTTTTGTAGAAATTCACATTTTTCAGTCATGCTTAATTATGAAAATTCTACATCTACAGGAAACATAATAGTTATTCATTGTATAATCCTAGTCCTAATTTCACAAGAGCGTACGAAAATTCAAAAATCTCCAATTTTGATTTTATGCATAATTGAATCCTAGACACAAGATTCAGAGAGGAATGTGTGAAGTTACTTACAATTGTTGTTGTTGATGATGATGTATATGTTCTTGCTTAGTGATTGTTGCTAGAGATTGAGTTGTTAGATGGTATTTTGATGTTTTGGAATTGTTATTTTCGTCATATGCAGTAGCAGTTTTTAGAGTTGAGTTTGGTTTCGTGTTTTGTACAAATGAGACGAGAATAATGGTGGTTGGCAAAAATAAGCAGCTGACCCCCTTATCAATCAAGGGGTTGCCGGTATTAAAGTGGTCGGTCCCTTTATTGATTAGGGGGCCGCCACCTGATGACCCAATTTTTTTGGGTTTTTGATTTCGGCGGTTTTTGATAAATTTTAAGTTAGATGTAATATTTTAATTTGCATTTTGAAAAAAAAATATTTGAGTATTTTGGATGAAATAAATAAGTTGTTAAAAATTGTCAAAATGTATTGCGAGATAATTAAAGGATTTTGACGAATAAATGACATTTTAATTAACTTTTTGTTAATTAATTTTTTTTAATTATTTCGGATGAGATAATCAAGTTGTCAAGATTTAAGGACGAAAAATTAATAATAATGAGACTATTAGATGGAGGACGAGGTGTTTAGTCAATTTGTTCCGTCATTCCTATACCTAGACGTAAATAATTAAATGGCTCACGTTTAAGAGGTTTAGTGAGGATGTCGGCGATGTTGTCTTCTGACAGAACTTTTTCGATAGAGATATTTCCTTATTGAACATTGTCGTGAAGGAAATGGTGACGAATTTCGATGTGTTTAGTATGCGAGTGTTGCACGTGATTTTTGCTCAAGTTGATGGCTCCTTTGTTGTCGCACATTATCGGAATGTCATTGAGGCGGATGTCATAGTCGATGAGAGCTTGTTTCCTCCATAGTGCTTGTTGACATGCCTTTCCGACGCTTACATATTCCGCTTCGGTAGTGGATATCGCAAGAGCGGTTTGCTTCTTCGAAAACCAAGATGTTAAACAACATCCTATAAACGTACAAATACCGCTAATGCTTTTTCGGTCCACATAATCTTCCGCATGATCAGAGTCAGAATATACTACGGTTTCTATGTCGGACCCCTTAGGATACCATAATCCTAAGTGCGTAGTGCCTTTAATGTATCAGAAAATACGTTTAACTGCTTCAAGATGAGAGGTTTTGGGATCCTTTTGAAAGCGTGTACAAAGGCAAACACTAAACATGATATCAGGCCTACTTGCCGTTAAGTATAATAAACTTTCTATCATACCTCTATATTTAGTACTATCCACGGACTCACCCTCTTCGTCTTTCATGAGTTTCGTATCCGAGGACATAGGTGTTTTCATTGGCTTAGAATCATATAATAAAAATTTCTTAATCATTTCTTTTATATATTTAGATTGATTAAAGAATATACCATCATCTAATTTCTAATTGTTTTATTTGCAATCCAAAGGATGAAGTTTAGTTCAACCCATCCTGCTATTTTATACTCATTGTGCATGAATTTTGGCAAAATCAAGTCATCACACAACTCTTGACAAGTTGAACCGAATATAATGTCGTCGACATATATTTGAACAATGATGAGATTTGAACTTTTCTTCTTTGTAAAAAGTGTGTTATCTACCATTCCCGTGTTATACTCATGTTTAATAAGAAACACTTTTAATCTATCGTACCCAGCTTTAGGAGCTTGTTTAAGTCCGTACAAAGCTTTCTGAGTTTATAAACATGATTAGGTTTTGCAAAATCAATGAATCCCGAAGGTTTTACCACGTATACCTCCTCATTGATAAAACCATTAAGGAATGCACTTTTTACATCCATTTAGAAAAATTTAAAATCTAACGTGCAAGCATAAGCTAATAAGATTCTAATAGATTCTAATCTAGCTATAGGTGCATAAGTTTTGTCATAATCAATTCTTTCTTGTTGATTATAATCTTGAGCAACTAATCTAGCCTTATTTCTAGACACGACATCATTTTCATCAAGCTTATTTCTATATACGCATTTAGTTCCTATAATGGTAATAGACTTAGGATTTGGACTAATTCCCAAACATCGTTTGTGGTGAATTGATTTAATTCTTCTTGCATGGCAACTACCCAACTTTCGTCTTTTAAGGCTTCACCGATATTTTTAGGTTCTATGGTTGAAAGGAAACAAAAGAAATTACTTTTGTCTTGAGCTTGAGATCTAAGAGTTATTTGGTTTAAATTTCCTATTAGGTTTTCTAATAGATGACTTTTAGATTCTTTAATATTGACAATTTCATCATTTTCTAAAAATTCATCTTCGACACCATTTCTTAAGGGTTTCTTTTTCACTAATCTTAATAGCTTCTTCTTCGACTAAATCATCATCCTCTAATGGTGATGTTTTAGGCGGGGGAAGACTTTCATCGAATGTCACATTCAAGGACTCTTCGACTTTCATAAGTGTGTTTATTAAGAATAATAAAAGCTTTACTATTTTGCGAATATCCAAGGAAACACCTTCGTAAGACTTTGGGTCAAACTTAGTGAGATAGTCTTTTGTATTTAGAACGAAACACTTCCTTCCAAATACTTTAAAGTAATCAAGAGTAGGTTTTCTACCTCTCAAGATTCCGTATAAGGTTTTTCTTAATATTGGTCAAATTAAAATTCTATTAAGTATATATGTTAAGGTGTTTACCGCATTACACCAAAAATTTTGTGGAACGGATTGTTCGTTTAACATGGTTCTACTCATTTCTTGCAAAGTACGAATTTTCCTTTCTACTACCCCATTTTATTGTGGAGTACGAGGAGCGGAGAAATTGTGAGTAATCCCATTAGAGTCACAATATTTTTCGAATTGTACTTCATTATCAAATTCCCGACCATGATCCGTCCTAAGAGATATTATAGAACATACTAATTAATTTTAAATCTTTTTACCAAAAATTTCGAATTGTTTGAAAGCTTCGGTTTTGCTTTCAAGAAATCTTGTCCATGTAAACCTAGAATAGTCATCTACAATTAATAAGGTGTAACGATTTCCTTCATAACTCCGTATGGCGGAAGGACCGAATAAGTCCATGTGAAGAAGTTCTAAGCATCTAGTCGTTGAGACCATATTTTTAGCTTTATGACTAGTGTGAGCTTGTTTTCCAATTTTGCAAGCGTCACAAAAATGTTGATCAAATTTAAACTTAGATTTCTAACTAGCTCCTTAGATACAAAAGATTGGATTAAACGCATATTTGCGTGACCTAATCTCCGATAACATAAAGTAGAGTTTTCATCTATTGTTGCAAGACATATTATATCTTCCGGCTTATTTTCTAATTTCATCACATATAAGCCTCTTTTTCTAATTCCTTCACCTAATGACCTTTTCGTCTTTAATTATTTCACTATTGTGTTCGGTAAATATTACTTTGCACTTATTATCACATATTTGACCAACACTTAGCAAATTAAATCTCTCAAGTGATCTGAACTCCCTAGTACCTCGATAAATCTCTACCGATCGGGTACCACTGCCGTTTAAAGTGTTGTTTTGGTTGTGTATAGGGCAAAATATAAATTTAAAACTTGAAACAATAAAATATACACCACACAACGACACATCACACGTATACCTCCTCATTGATAAAACCATTAAGGAATGCACTTTTTACGTCCATTTGGAATGATTTAAAATCTAACGCACAAGCATAAGCTAATAAAATTCTAATTGATTCTAATCTAGCTTCCAACAAATTTAAAAAAAAAAAATATAATAAACTTTTTTTTTTAATAAAAACAAAATAAAAAATAAAGACCAATAATAAAAATTACCTAACAATCATTAAAACACACTTTTTTTATTTTTTTTAAAAACTTTTTAAAAAACCTAAACTTTAACCCAAGATTATGGGAGCATAAGTTTTGTCATAATCAATTCCTTCTTATTGATTATAACCTTGAGCAACTAATCTAGCCTTATTTCTAGATACGACACCATTTTCGCAAAGTTTATTTCTAAATACCCATTTAGTTCCTATAACGGTCATAGACTTAGGATTTGGAACTAACTCCCAAACATCGTTTGCGGTGAATTGATTTAATTCTTCTTGTATAGTAACTACCCAACTTTTGTCTTTTAGAGCTTTACTAACATTTGTAGTTCTCATGGTTAAGAGGAAACAAAAGAAATTACTTTTGTATTGAGCTTGAGATCTAAGGGTTCTTTGATTTTAATTTCCTATGACATTTTCTAATGAATGACTTTTAGATTCCTTAATATTGACAATTTTGTCATTTTCTAAAATTTTTTCTTCGACATCATTTCCTAAAGGTTTCTTTTCACTAACCTTGATAGCTTCTTCTTCGACTAAATCATCATCCTCTAAAGGTGATGTTTTAGATGGGGGAGGACTTTCATCAAATGTCACATTTACGGACTCTTCGACTTTTATTGTTTGTTTGTTAAGAGTTATATAGGCTTTATTATTTTAAGAATATCCTAGGAAAACACCTTCGTAAGACTTTGGGTCAAACTTGGTGAGATAGTCTTTTGTATTTAGAACGAAACACTTGCTTCCAAATACTTTGAAATAATAAAGTGTAGGTTTTCTTCCTCTCAAGATTTCGTATAGAGTTTTTCATAAGATTGGTCTTATTAAAATCCTATTTAATATATAAGTTGAGGTGTCCATCGCGTTGCACCAAACTTTTTGTGGAACGGATTGTTCTTTTAACATGGTTCTACTCATTTCTTGCAAAGTGCGATTTTTCCTTTCTACTACCCCATTTGATTGTGGAGTACGAGGTGCAGAGAAATTGTGAGTAATCCCATTAGAGTCACAATAATTTCCTAATTGTACTTCATTATCAAATTCCCGACCATGATCCGTCCTATTGGAAACTATAGAACAACCAAAATGATTTTGGACCTTTTACTAAAAATCTTAAATTGCTCGAAAGCTTCGGTTTTGTTTTGAAGGAATCTTTTCCACGTAAATCTAGAATAGTTATCTATTATTACTAAGGAGTAATGATTTCCTCCATAACTCAGTATGGTGGAAGGACCGAATAGATCCATGTGAAGAAGTTCTAAGCATATAGTCGTTCAGACCATATTATTAGCTTGGTGGCTAGCGTGAGCTTATTTTTTTATTTTCCAAGCGTCATAAAAATGTTGATTGAATTTAAGCTTAGGAAGATTTCTAACTATCTCATTGGAAACTAATGATTGAATTAAACGCATATTTGCGTGACCTAATCTCCTATGCCATAAAGTAGAGTTTTCATCTATTGTCGTAAGACATAATTGATCTTTTGGCTTATTTCCTAATTTCATCACATATAAGTCACTTTTCCTAATACCTCTTCCAATAACTTTTCCATCCTTAGTTATTTCACTATCATGTGCGAAGAATATTACTTTACACGTATTATCACATATTTGACTATCAATTAGCAAATTAAATCCTAAATTATTTACATGCTCAACATTTGCAATATTAAGTGAGTTATGAGAAATCATACCTTTGCCAATGATATTACCGCGTAACTTACTTCCAAATATTGCGTTACCTTCATTATATGATTTATATGTAGAGAAGAGCTTTCGGTTACCCGTCATGTGCTTAGTGTATCCACTATCTGTAATCCACTCGTCGGGCTCCAAATCAATTCTCAAGAAGATCTATTTAAATTATATAACAACTCAAACATTTAGTCCCCAATATCTCATGTGTTCAAAATTGTTAGTGCCAAATATCCTATGCATTTGTTGCATTTTACTTGGATGTAAGAATGGTAGAAAAATTCCCCAAGGAGTATAATTTTGTTGTTGGGAATTATTCCAAGTTGTAGGATATATTAGAGTAATTTTGTCTCTTTTGATTTCTCTTAGTTTGCGGTGTTCTAGACCAAGGACGAGAATTATTAGTTCTCTTTGGAGGCGAAGTTTTTAACCTTACTTCGGGTGTTTTATAAAACCAACATTTCGGGTTTTAAAGATGGTTATAAAAATGTTTTACTTCAAAAATTTCTCACAATTGCAATTGGGTACCTTAAACATTATTTACAATTATATATTTAGATTTCACTCTGTATTTGATTTTAATGGGATTGTTTCTTCAACGACTTAGATTTAGGTTTCTATGTTGTTTTAGACAAAAATTTATTTGTTTTAAGTCCAGCTGATGATGCTTTCTGCAGAATTTATAACTAAGACCCGATTTATAACAAACCAATAATTTTCCACAATATTATTTTAAGTTAATATTCCACCTATTGTATTTAATATAACCATTTTCACTGATATATTTTTTTTATCAATGTATTAGATATTCCATTCAATTATGTAACATAACTTACATTTCCAAATAAACGAGCTTACGTACCTACCAACACCAACTCCATTAATGTTTATGTCAAGTAAACATTGTAATATGCTAAGTAATACGTTCTAACTTCCATTTTACCATGTACGTTATTTATTTACATACCATCCAAAACGTTTAACATAAAACGGATTTTACACGTTAAGGTTTATACCAAAACCCTAACCACATGTATTTTACATGCAATTCAAATGTACTAACCTATAAGTATCGTACAAGATAACCTTGTACAAATATTTTAAAATACATTTTCCCTTCATTTTTGCAAAACCATACGTAACACTATTTGAAGCTAGGGGTAAAAGCCGATATTGCACAAGATGCATAACTAAGTCATTTCCCTACCAAACTCTTATAAGACCTCAATTTGTACCATCTTTAGCACAGTGAAGTCAGCAACTTCGTTCCATACACTACATTTTGAGTTACTTCTTCCTACTCACTCCACTTCATGCTGCGTACAAAGGCCAAACGGAAACCTAACCGAAACACAAACTAGTGAACTCGCTACTAACAAAGACCAAGACCAAGTTGATTTCCTCCACATGACTCACCACCTGGTCACAATCAACCACACCTTGTCATCACCCTTTCACCACCATGTCGACACCTTACCACCACCTTGTTACCACCTTTGTTATTCGAACCCCTCCCACCACCTTACACCTCTTTAAGATAGAACCCTGGCTTCCATTAGTTACTACATCTTGCTAAGGATGCAAGACTTGCATCTTATTCCTTGTCTCCAGCATAATACTCAAACACACCACACATTTTCACAACTCATATTTTGTATAAACACTTTCACTTATTCTTGATCTAGTTCGAGCCAAAGAAGATAAAGAAAGGGTATAAGCCAAGGTAGAAACCAAGGTGTAAGATAGAAAGGTTCTTGATTCATCTCTAAGGGCTATTCGATCCATACCAAGCCATTCGAACCATCATAAGTCCTAGTAAGTCATATAACTCGTTCAATAAGCTCTTGATGTGTTATAGATCATTTATAAGCTTTAATTAAGCCACTTTTATAAGCTAAAACTTTTTTGAGACTTCTAAACCAAACCATGCCCTAATCGACCCTTTTTGGACCTGACCTATTTGATCTCCATAATAGCTTAGCTAAATCGCTTATTTGAACCTTTAAGCTCTATATAACATGTATCCTTAACTTATTTTAACCTTTGAAACACCCCCTAATAAGCCACAACTCGATGACTTCTAATTTCCAAACCAAACGCACCTTATTGGGCCTTAAAATCCCATAAGCTATTTTTGATAAGCCATCAGCTTTAAGTTGTGGAAATAAGCTCTAATACATCTTTTATAATCACTTATATAAGAACTAAAATCACAATAAACCACATTTTTTGTGTTATATCATTTTCAATAAGCAAATGTCAACGGCGCATAAAATGAATATCAACTAATCAAAACATAAAAAAACCTAAATTCAATTCCATTTATCAATCAAAAAACCAAAACCCTTATTTTTTATATAAATAAGAAATTAATACACATAAATTAGGTAAAAAAAGCCTACCTGGTGAGAAGCCAACGCCGCTTCCGCTACTGCCACCGTATAATTCATAATCAAGCTCCACCAATCTAACAAAAAACAAAAAAAATCAAAACCCCTAATTTTTTTTTTTTGTAAGATTTGAAGTATCAATTCATGCAGTAAAAATAACCAACCATATTATATACAAAATCCATATCATCACATACCTGAAATTTGAAGAAAAAAAAGAAAAAAAGGTGTGGATGGAAAGGAAGAAGAAGAATCGAGAGAAAGAGAGAGAGAGAGAGAGAGAGAGAGAAGCAGTGGGAGGATTAAAATAAATAAATACCGGTTATTGGAAATCTTTCTCTTCTTCTTCTAATAATATTGACATCAATTGCTTGGATTATGCATCAATCAAATATGTTTATGTTGAGAAGTGTTTTTAGAGAGAGAGATAGAAAAAATAGTGGACGGGAGAGATTATGTGGGTTTTTAGAGAGAGGAAGAAGACGGTGTGTGAAATGTTTAATAGGGTAGAGATAATGGGGCTATTAAAAAAAATGGACCGGGTCAACCCGCCAGAACCGGCCGGAATTAGCAGGAACCCGCCGAAAGCAGCCAGGTGAACCCGGACATTAAATGCAACCCGAGTGACCCGGTACTGCCTTTTAATAAAGTGGTCGACCACCGGATTCCAGCAGGTTCCGTCGAGTTCTGACGGATCAACCCGAGTAGCATTGAATGAGTGTTGCTGCCTTTTTATAAATAGTATAATTTATTAAACTCTTGAAATTTCATTTCTTTAGACAGATCTTGTGTTGTTCCCCAATATTTTTATGGTGGGTTTTGTGCATGGGTGTAGCAATTAATAATCAATGAACAAAGGGTAGAACGGATATTTTACACTATTACACTTAAAAAAGTAAATTGGGTTATGAATTTAAGTTTAAATGTGTATAAAATAATAGTTTGGATATATATGACATATTTATATCTTTGGAATGATATATATGTAATTATGAGTTTTGTTCGGATATATATGCAATTATAAGTTTTTGGGAGGATATATATGCAATTCACCCCTATCTTTAATCCACTCGTCGGGCTCCAAATTAACTACCAAGCATATCTATTTAAATTATGTAACAATTTAAATATTTGGTCCCCACACCCATTGAGCGATACCTGCATGATTTGCTTCAATATGCATTGGGCGTCCTGCTCATTGTTACTTTAGTAACTGACTATGGGGATGTCTGAAATGATCTGTTTGTTGGGGTGGTTGACAATTCGATATTCGGATTGTATATTTTTTTTGCATAACTCCTTGAAACTATTTGATATATTTTTGAGTGTATTCTCTTTCTACTATCACCTTTTCACACTGTTAATTGAAGAGTCGAACTCCGGGTTTAGTAAATCCACCGGGTTTTAAAGATGGTTTATAAAACTTTTTACTTCGTCATCACTTACGACGGGAACCTTAATATTATTTACAAGTATGTATTTAGGTTTCGAACTTGAATTTAGTTTAGTGGATTTTTCTTCCAGGGGTGATGTTTCAGGTTCTTGAGGTTTTACAAAATTTATTTGTTTTGTCCCGCTCGATGATGCTTTGGCCGAATTAAAACCAAGACCCGATTTGTCTCCGGAAGGTTTTTGAAAACTTAACATTTTCTTGAGCGAGTGAGTGCTTTTATTAAATTGATTTAGTTTAGACATATCCTCTTTAAGTTTCTCGTTTTTAAATTTAAGATTTTTACACGTTGTACATCCGACGTCAAGTTTCTTGATTTTCTCTAATCGAGATATTTTTTCTTTTTATTCAAGTACTTCTTCCTACAACTTATTTTTAATAGATTTTAGTGACTTATTTTTAAATATGACTTTTAATCCCATTTTGCATAAACGTTGATATTCACCATCTAAATCATTATCATCTATTGGCGATAAATCATCACAATAAAACTCGGTTTCAGAAAGTACCTCATTAGATATTTGAGCCATAAGACACGTTTCGTCTTTAATATTTTCTTCCTCATGTTCGCCACTATCGCTCCAAGATCCTCCAACAAAAGCCCTTTGATTTTTGTTTCTTGGTGGCTTTGGACATTCTCCGTTGATGTGATATGGATCTCTGCATCTGAAGCATTTTCTTTTGCTCTTTTGTGTTCTGGTCGTCTCTATTTCTTTGGAATGACTTCTTTTCATCACGTGGTTGTCTTACGAATCTACCTCGTCTTTTAAAAAATTTCTTGAAGTCCCTCACGGCCATAGTGTACTACTCGTCTTCACTTCCGGAAGTCGAACTTTTTCTTCATCACTAGATTCCTTTTTAGCCTTTAAGGCAAGAGATCTACTTTGTTCTCTTTTGCCTTTGACTATTTTAGAATCTTTCTTAATAATCACTTCATAAACTTTCAAGTTACCGATAAGTTTGTCGAGTGATAGTGATGCCAAGTCCTTTGACTCTTCAATAACCGTAACCTTTGCACATCATTTAGGATGAAGTTCCCTAAGAAATTTTCTAAAATATTTCTTGCTAGAAAAACCTTCATCAAGTGCTTTTAGACTAGTAATAATAGTGTTAAACCTAGCAAAAGCATTATCTATCGATTCCTTTTCTGGAATCGTAAATCTGTGTCATATTGTTTTATAAAAGAAAGATCTATTTTATATGTATTTGACTTGACTATTACCTTGGTGAGTGATTAACAAAGTTTTCTAAATTTCTTTTGCGGTTTTACACATAAAAATTTCTTTGATATTCTTTACGTTGCACAACATTGTAAATTACTATTTTAGCTTCATTATTTTTAGCGAGTCTCTTTTTAAGATCTTCGCTTTGTTTATCAAATGGTACAATTACATCCTTTTTATTTTTTGGATTATTTTCAGTAGGCGAGAAATCACCATAGACAATAACATGCCAAAGATCTAGATCTTTTGATTTCACGTAAGTCTCGAATTTATTTTTTTGATGGTCTTTGCATGGATTGCCCTCCTAAATATTTTTCTGATTCCATAGACCGATTCAAGTTTTAAAATACAGTTTATTTTAAAAATCTTGGGTGACCAGGCTTCTGATACCAATTGTGAAAACTAGAAGGGGGGTTGAATAGTTTATCGCTTTTTAAGTTTAGTTAACGTTTGTATATAAAATCTTAGATTCAAGTTTAGGTGATATCAATATGCACACAATATGAACAATCAAGATAAGTAAGTAAACGATACTAATCTACACAATAGTAAATATAAGACAAGAGAGAAGAGTTAGAAAGATCAAACCACAACACGAAGATTTATAGTGGTTCAGTAACGAAGCTCCTCTCGCCCTACTCTACTCCTCGATTATCCGACTCAAGAGTTCACTTCACTATGTCAACAGGCTCCCTTTAGGCGGAGAAACCCGTACACACAAGGCTTACACCAATTTCTGACACTAAGCCTAATGTCGAGTTCTAATCAGAGCTAGAACCGATCTACCACTCACACTCGTATTTTGAGGCCTAAAATACTAACCGCTCTCACAAGTATTCACTCACCTAAATACTAACACGATCTACCCGATCTAACTATTACACACAATTACAAGAGATTTGAATGATTTACAACATACAACACAATTGTAACACCGTTACGTAAACACAACCTAAACTATAATACTTCGTATCTTGGCGATTACGAGTATTCTTCTCTTGCACATGGAGAGGTAAGATTGAATCACTTGGAAACAAATGTTTATGTTAATTGAATAATCAAAGGTTTAAAGAGATTAAAAATATGTTTGCTGATTTTAAGACAAAAAGAATATGTGTGCAAAAGGTGAAAAAAATTGTGAGAATAGTCCACTATTTATAGGCAAAGATGGGAGCAAAAAGGCTTGGGCGGCCCTCTTATCAATAAGGGAGCCGCCGACACCTATAAGGGGTCGGCCCCTTATAGTCCACTCTCATTTTTTTCCTTTTTCTAGGAGGGTTTTTCTAAGGTATATTTTTCTGTTTTGGGGGGAAAAATCTGATTTCAAATTATTTATCTGAATTAAAACATTTCTTATAATTACAAAAATTTATTGTCTAATAAAGGTTAGGACAAAACTAAATAACTTTAATCATTAACTAAATTAAGCATTTGTTTATTCATACCTTAAGTGATTTACATCGAAATGGAAATTTACGACTAATAACTTGTTAACGTTTAATTTTATGTAGAAATTTTTTACATTTTGTGATTATCAAAACGTAGAGAAGTCGAAAAATATAAATAACGTTTTTATACATTATTTGTATTAACAATTCTTGAGTTAAATAAGAAAACTAAAAAACTTGAGAGAAACAAAGAAATTGACATTGGATGTGAGTCATTTCAACAACTTCATTTAGAAAATGCTAAACTTAAAGAATCTCAAGTTAAGTTTGTTAAATTTGATCAAAGTGCTAATTCACTAAATGAAATGTTAAATGCTTAAAGGTCACTTAGTAGTAAAGGAGGTCTAGGATTTGATATAAATGAAACGCCAACAAGCAGAACAAAACAAGTCCACTTTGTTAAGCCCATCACAGTTTTGGCAAGCAACGGATCCACCATAAAGGCGGACGGATCCACCTTACCTGGATCCGTCGACAAGCCAAAAAGTGGCAGAACTTAAGCCAACCTATGTCTTCTCGGATGGATTTTTTTATTGTTAGGAAGAGACTAATACAAAAGGGCATTGAAAATACCAAAACACCGCCTCTTAAATCATCTCTCAAGAATGGTTTAGGATTTGTCAAAACCGAGTTGAGGCCTAAAACACCTTCACCTAGAAAAAAAAATTCTCAACCAAGATACAACACACCTCAACCTAGAAGAAATTCTAGTGGACCTTACTATCAAAACCATTATCCCATGAAATGGAAAAACATTCAAACACAAGGATACATGCATATGAGAAATTGTATCCCATTTCAATATCTTAACTAAATGCATCACATGCAAGAGATGTACAACACTAACATTGTTGAACCTATGAGATATTGGGGATCTAGCGCTTGAGTTTGTATTTGTTTAAATAGGTTTGCTTAAGAATTGATTTGGAGCTGGACGAATGGATTAAAGATAGCGGTTGCTCCAAACATACGACGGGAAACAAAAGTTTCTTCTCAAAATACAATGCATACGACGGAGGTTGATAACATCAAATGTTTAATACTTTTCTATATCAAATTCCTGTGTTTATTGTCTTGTTTTATATTATTTTAATATAAATATGGTACTTAATTCGTTTATATTACAGGTACAGGATAATTAAGGCATTGGAGCGGAAAAGATGCGAAAATGACAAAAGGACAAAAGATAATGAAACCGCATTCAGGTGAAAACTACGACATAGATGGACCGTTATGGCTACGCTGTAGCTAATCAATATTTTGCAAGGATGTGCAATCTTATGAATAACTATGTCGTAGTTGACTCGTTGGAGTTACGTCGTAGCTTTCAACAGTACTACGGCGTAGTTAGACCATTATGACTACGCCGTAGCTTGGGAAGAAAAATGAAGCCGTGAGTAGCTACGGCGTAGCCGAGACGATGGAGCTACGCCGTAGCAAGTCCTTTGGACGCCAAGGAGAAATAACTACAAGGACTTAAATTTTTGAGGATTAAATTATTTACGTCAACTACGATGGAGGGGCAAACATGTATTTTAATATATATATATATATAAATCGTTGGAACTAGTTCATTTATTCATTCATTTTTGTGGGTTCGTTGCGAGCAGGCGACAAAGGGAAAAAGGGACGACCCGTCTCGGTATAAGGTAACCCTTCGGGGTTTGCCATGGCATTCGACTAGAGCGGATATTAAGCGAGATAGTTAGCATATTGTGTACACAACACCGAAATTGTATTATGGTTTAATTTATTTTCTCCGATTTATTTAATCTATATTATTGATTATTTTGTGTCATGTATTTAATTGTGTTTAATTAATTTGTTCTTGGTATTTATATTGTTTAATGGACATTTGTTTGCTATGATTTGATCTTATTGTTTAATTTAACTATTTTGATGGATAATTTATGTAGTAAGCCCCTATATCCTTATGCATTTGTAGGATAATTCTAGAATAGGTGTAAGCCGATATTTGTGACTTGACAACTAATTGGTATTGGGTGTTACTGGGAAACAAACGGGCATGTCTCATATGTGGAAACTAGAAGGGAGGGTTGAATAGTTTATAGGTTAATTAGGGTTTTAAAATTTTACTTCTAAAATTGTTAGATTCGAGTATATGTTCAACCAATTCAACAATATGGACCAATCACAATAACTATCTAATTGTAATATCTGCACAAGCAATATAATGAGATAAAGGAAAGAACGATCAAACCAAGACACCAAGTTTTATAGTGGTTCGGCTACGAAGCTCTTCTTCGCCCTACTCCACTCCTCGAGTATGCGACTCGATATTTCACTATGTCAACAAGCTCCCTTTAGGCGAAGAAAACCGTTTACACGTCGCTTACGTTATTTTCTAACACTAAGCTAAATGTTGAGTCTTAATCTTAGCTAGAACCAATCTACCACTTCACAAGTAATACACAATCACAAGATCTACACTGTCAGATTCACACACAATCCTATTTACACAATTACACAAGATAATCAAAATAGAGTTCACTTCATTTCTTGGTGAATACGAGTGTCCTTCTCTTACACTTGATAGAAGAAAGAAGAAGATAGAAGATGAGATTTGATCACTTGAAACAACATTAAACTATGTTAGTGATCAAGATATTTAGTGAGAGAAAAAAGGTTTAAAGACAGAAAGAAGACTGAAAAAATCGTGCAAAGAGGTCTGTTTTTCTGCTGAGAATAGTGTAGTACTTATAGCCAGGAATTCCCAACGGTCAGCTGGTGGCGGTCCCGGTGGTCCCAAATATATCCGGGAGCCGCCTAGGCCCTTAGGGGGCCGCCATAGACTGACGCTTCGATTTTTGTCATTTTGTAGGGAAGGTTTATCCTGGTGAGTTTTATTTCGTTTTGGGAGGAAAGTTTGAATTTTAAATTTTATGTTTTTAAGTAAAACATTATTTTTATTTGACAAAACTATTTTATGTAATTTATGTAAAAATATAGTTTTATAGAAAAGTGATGGATTAAGAAGAAAAAATATTTTCTTGATCACTAATTAAGTTTAATGATTTGTTTATCCATACCTTAAGTGATATATGTCGAAATGGATGTTTACGATTAATAACATGTAAACATTTATTTTTATTGTGAATGTTTTTACATTTTGTCCTCTTCAAAACATAGACAATTTGAAAAATATAAATAATGTTTTAAGCATTATTTGTATTAACAATCTCCTCCTTTTTGATGATGACAAAATATAAACTCATTTTAAATAAAAATAAATTTTTCTAGTTATTAATGAGTTTTAATCAATTTCTCCCCCTTTTTGTCGAATCCAAAAAGGTTAATCATCGAGATGTAGAGAGAAAGAATTTGATGATGCCAAGACTCCCTCTTGATGTTTACTCGGACCACGGTGGACCGACACCAGATGACCGTCTGGAATTCCTGGCTATAAGTACTACACTATTACTCAGCAGAATGACACAGACCTCTTTGCACATTTTTTTTCAGTCTTCTTTCTCTCTTTAAAACCTTTTTCTTCACTAAATATTTGATCTACTAACATTAGTTCTCAATGTTGTCTTTAACGTGATCAAAAATCTCATCTTACTATCTTCTTCTTTCTTCTATCAAGTGTAAGAGAAGGACACTCGTATTCACCAAGAAATGAAGTGAACTCTATTTTGATTATCTTGTGTAATTGTGTAAATCGGATTGTGTGTGAATCTGACAGTGTAGATCTTGTGATTGTGTATTACTTGTGAAGTGGTAGATTGGTTCTAGCTAAGATAAGAGTGACTACTCAAAAATTTAGCTGTAGTGTTAGAAAATTTAACGTGTAAGCGACGTGTAAATCGGTTTTCTTCGCCTGAAGGAGAGCTTAGTTGACTTAGTAGAACTGAAATATAGAGTCGGGATACTCGAGGTGTGGTGTAGGACGAAGAAGAGCTTCGTTAGCCGAAACCCACTTTATATAAACTTGGGTGTCTTGGTTTGACCGTTCTTTCCTTTATCTCATTATATTGCTTGTGCAGATATTACAATTAGATAGTTATTGTGATTGGTCCATATTGTTGAATTGGTTGAACATATACTCGAATCTAACAATTTTGAGATGTTAAAATTTTAAAACCCATATTATCCTATAAATATTTCACCTCCTGCTAGTTTGCCACATATTGGAGACATGCTCCGGTTGTGTTTCACCAAGTTACACCCAATACAATTAGTTGTCAAGTCAACAATATATCGGGCTTACAACCTATCTCTTGATTACCTACAAATGCATAAGGATATAGGGGCTTACTACTAATATTATCCATCAAAATAGTTAAATTAAACAATAAGGATTCTCAAAGTCATAGTCAAAAAAATGGACATTAAAAACAAATTAAATACTAGACAAATTAATTATAACACAATTAATATACATGAAAAAAATAGTCGAATATATGTTTAAATAGAAATCGTGAGAAAATAATTTAAAACCATAAATACAATTTTCGGTTGTTGTGTACACAATATGTAACTATATAGCTTAAGTATACGCTCTTGTCGAGAATGCATGGAAAACCCCCGAAAGGGTTACCTCTTTGGTATTACCGAGACGGGTCGTCCTTTTTTCCCTTTGTCGCCTTGCTACGCCATCGAACCCACAAAAATGAATGTTAAATAATGTAATGTTCCAACGATTTTTATATATTATATATTATTTATTAAAATACATGTTTGCCCCTCCATCGTAGTTGACGTAAATAATTTAATCCTCAAAAATTTAAGTCCTTGTAGTTTTATTTGTCTCCTTGGGTCAAAAGGACTTGTACGGCGTATGCTCCTAACGTCTCGTATAGGCTACGCCGGTAGCTACCTTACGGCTTCATTATTTCTTTCCCAAGTACTGCGTAGTCATATATGGTATTAACTAACCGGTTGTCACTGTTGAAGCTACGAACCGTAACTCTCAACGAAGTCAAACCTAACGACATAGTTATTATAAGATTGCACATCCTTGCAAAATATTGATTAGCTAACAGCGTATGCCATATCGGTTCACTTCTTAATGTCGTTTTAGTTTTTCACTTGAGGCGGTTTCATTATCTATTCTCATTTAGTTATTTCGCATCTTTTCCAGCTGCCAAATGCCCTTAATTATTCCCCCCCCTGTGTACCTGTAATATAAACGAATTAGAGTACCATAATTATATTAAATAATATAAAACAAGACAAACATGTAAACACCAAGGATTTGATATAGTAATGTATTAAAACATTTGATGTTATCAACATTCCGTTTTGCATTGTATTTTGAGAAAGAAACTTTTGTTTCCCGTCGTAATGTTTGGGATTCAACCCGCTATCTTTAATCCATTCGTCCAGCTCCAAATTCAATTCTTTAAGCAAAACATATTTAAACAAATACAAACTCAAGCGCTAGATCCCAATAATTCATAGGTTTCAACAATGTTAGTTGTTTTGTACATCTCTTGATTGTGAGCAATTTAGTTAAGATATTGAATCGGGATGACAATTTTCATTATGCATGTATCCTTGTGTGTGATATGTTTTTTCGATTTCATGGGATAATGGTTTTGATAGTAAGGTCCACTAGAATTTCTTCTAGGTTGAGGTGTGTTGTATCTTGGTTGAGAAAAAATATTTTTTTCTAGGTGAAGGTGTTTTAGGCCTCGACTCGGTTTTGACAAATCCTAAACCATTCTTGAGAGATGATTTAAGAGGCGGTGTTTTGGTATTTTCAATGCCCTTTTGCATTAGTTTCTTCCTAACAATAAAAAAATCCACCCGAGAAGACATAGGTTGGCTTAAGTTCTGTCACTTTTTGGCTTGTCGACGGATCCAGGTAAGGTGGATCCGTCCGCCTTTATGGTGGATCCGTTGCCTGCCAAAACTGTGATGGGCTTAACAAAGTGGACTTGTTTTGTTCTGCTTGTTGGCGTTTCATTTATATCAAATCCTAGACCTCCTTTACTACTAAGTGACCTTTAAGCATTTAACATTTCATTTAGTGAATTAGCACTTTGATCAAATTTAACAAACTTAACTTGAGATTCTTTAAGTTTAGCATTTTCTAAATAAAGTTGTTGAAATGACTCACATCCAATGTCAATTTCTTTGTTTCTCTCAAGTTTTTTAGTTTTCTTATTTAACTCAAGAATTGTTAATACAAATAATGTATAAAAACGTTATTTATATTTTTCGACTTCTCTACGTTTTGATAATCACAAAATGTAAAAAATTTCTACATAAAATTAAACGTTAACAAGTTATTAGTCGTAAATTTCCATTTCGATGTAAATCACTTAAGGTATGAATAAACAAATGCTTAATTTAGTTAATGATTAAAGTTATTTAGTTTTGTCCTAATCTTTATTAGACAATAAATTTTTGTAATTATAAGAAATGTTTTAATTCAGATAAATAATTTGAAATAAGATTTTCCCCCCAAAACAGAAAAATATACCTTAGAAAAACCTTCCTAGAAAAAGGAAAAAAAATAAGAGTGGCCTATAAGGGGCCGGCCCCTTATAGGTGTCGGCGGCTCCCTTATTGATAAGAGGGCCGCCCAAGCCTTTTTGCTTTCATCTTTGCCTATAAATAGTTGACTATTCTTACAATTTTTTTCACCTTTTGCACACACATTCTTTCTGTCTTAAAATCAGCAAACATATTTCTAATATCTTTAAACCTTTGATTATTCAATTAACATAAGCATTTGTTTCCAAGTGATTCAAGCTTACCTCTCCAAGTGAAAGAGAAGAATACTCATAATCGCCAAGATACGAAGTATTATAGTTTAGGTTGTGTTTACGTAACGGTGTTACAATTGTGTTGTATATTGTAAATCATTCAAATCTCTTGTAATTGTGTGTAATAGTTAGATCGGGTAGATCATGTTAGTATTTAGGTGAGTGAATACTTGTGAGAGCGGTTAGTATTTTAGGCCTCAAAATACGAGTGTGAGTGGTAGATCAGTTCTAGCTATGATTAGAACTCGACATTAGCCTTAGTGTCGGAAATTGCTGTAAGCCTTGTGTGTACGGTTTTCTCCGCCTAAAGGGAGCTTGTTGACATAGTGAAGTGAACTCTCGAGTTGGATAATCGAGGAGTAGAGTAGGGCGAGAGGAGCTTCGTTACTGAACCACTATAAATCTTCGTGTTGTGGTTTGATCTTTCTAACTCTTCTCTCTTCTCTCTTGTCTTATATTTACTATTGTGTAGATTAGTATCGTTTACTTACTTATCTTGATTGTTCATATTGTGTGCATATTGATATCACCTAAACTTGAATCTAAGATTTTATATACAAACGTTAACTAAACTTAAAAAGCGATAAACTATTCAACCCCCCTTCTAGTTTTCACAATTGGTATCAGAAGCCTGGTCACCCAAGATTTTTAAAATAAACTGTATTTTAAAACTTGAATCGGTCTATGGAATCAGAAAAATATTTAGGAGGGCAATCCATGCAAAGACCATCAAAAAAATAAATTCGAGACTTACGTGAAATCAAAAGATCTAGATCTTTGGCATGTTATTGTCTATGGTGATTTCTCGCCTACTGAAAATAATCCAAAAAATAAAAAGGATGTAATTGTACCATTTGATAAACAAAGCGAAGATCTTAAAAAGAGACTCGCTAAAAATAATGAAGCTAAAATAGTAATTTACAATGTTGTGCAACGTAAAGAATATCAAAGAATTTTTATGTGTAAAACCGCAAAAGAAATTTAGAAAACTTTGTTAATCACTCACCAAGGTAATAGTCAAGTCAAAGACAATAAATAGATCTTCTTGTTCAACAATATGAACAATTTACGATTCCAGATAAGGAATCGATAGATAATGCTTTTGCTAGGTTTAACACTATTATTACTAGTCTAAAAGCACTTGATGAAGGTTTTTCTAGCAAGAAATATTTTAGGAAATTTCTTAGGGAACTTCATCCTAAATGATGTGCAAAGGTTACGGTTATTGAAGAGTCAAAGGACTTGGCATCACTATCACTCGACAAACTTATCGGTAACTTGAAAGTTTATGAAGTGATTATTAAGAAAGATTCTAAAATAGTAAAAGGCAAAAGAGAACAAAGTAGATCTCTTGCCTTAAAGGCTAAAAAGGAATCTAGTGATGAAGAAAAAGTTTGACTTCCGAAAGTGAAGACGAGTAGTACGCTATGGCCGTGAGGGACATCAAGAAATTTTTCAAAAGACGAGGAAGATTGGCTAGACAACCACGTGATGAAAAGAAGTCGTTCCAAAGAAATAAAGACGACAAGAATGGTAAGAATGAAAGAAAATGCTTTAGATGTAGAGATTCGAATCACCTCATCGGAGAATGTCCAAAGCCACCAAGAACCAAAAACCAAAGGGCTTTTGTTGGAGGATCTTGGAGCGATAGTGGCGAACATGAGGAAGAAAAGATTAAAGACGAAACGTGTCTTATGGCTCAAACATCTAATGAGGTACTTTCGAAAACCGAGTTTTATAGTGATGATTTATCGTCAATAGATGATAATGATTTAGATGGTGAATATCAGCGTTTATGCAAAATGGGATTAAAAGTCATATTTAAAAATAAGTCACTAAAATCTATTAAAAATAAATTGTAGGAAGAAGTACTTGAATAAAAAGAAAAAAATATCTCGATTAGAGAAAATCAAGAAAATTGACGTCGGATGTACAACGTGTCAAAATCTTAAATTTAAAAACGAGAAACTTAAAGAGGAAGTGTCTAAACTAAATTCAAGTTTGAAACCTAAATACATACTTGTAAATAATATTAAGGTTCCCGTCGCAAGTGATGACGAAGTAAAAAGTTTTATAAACCATCTTTAAAACCCCGAGTTGGATTTACTAAACCCGAAGAGAGGTCAAAAACTCCACCGCCAAAAAAAATAATAATTCTCGTCCTCTGTCTAAAACACAACAACCTAGGAGAAACCATGTTAGGCAAAATTACTCTAATATACACCCTAAAACGTGGAATAATTTCCAACAACAAAATTATACTCCTTGGGGAATTTATCTACCGTTTCTACATCCAAACCAAATGCAATATATGCAAAGGATGTTTGGTACTAACAATTTTAGACCCATGAGATATTGGGGACCAAATGTTTAAATTATTATGCAATTTAAATAGATATGCTTGGGGAATAATTTGGAGCCCGATGAATGGATTAAAGATAGTAGATGCTCTAAGCACATGATGGGCAACCGAAAGCTTTTCTCTACTTACAAAGCATATAATGGAGGTAACGTAATTTTTGGAAGTAATTTACGCGGCAACATCATTGGTAAAGGTATGATCTCTCATGACTCCCTTAAAATTAAAAATGTTGAGCATGTAGATAATTTATGATGGAACTTGCTAAGTATCTGTCAAGTATGTGATAATAAGTGTAAAGTAATATTTTTCAAACATGATAGTGAGATAACTAAGCACGGAAAAGTCATAGGTAGAGGTATTAGGAAAAGAGGCTTATATGTGATGAAATTAAAAAATAAGCCGGAATATAAATTATGTCTTGCAACAATTGACGAAAACTCTACTTTATGGCAAAGGAGATTAGGTCACACAAATATGAGTTTAATTCAATCTTTAGTATCAAAGGAGCTAGTTAGAAATTTACCTAAGCTTAAATTCGATCAACATTTTTGTAACGCTTGCAAAATTGGAAAACAAACTCACGCTAGTCACAAAGCTAAGAATATAGTCTCAACGACTAGATGCTTAGAAATTCTTCACTTGGATCTATTCGATCCTTTTGCCATACGGAGTTATGGAGGAAATCGTTATACCTTTTTTTTTGAAAAGAGAAATCGTTATACCTTAGTAATAGTAGACGACTACTCTAGGTTTACTTGGACAAAATTCCTTCAAAACAAAACCGAAGCTTTCTAGCAATTCAAATTTTTTAGTAAAAAGATCCAAAATAAGTTAGGATGTTCTATAGTTTCTATTAGGACGGATCATGGTCGGGAATTTGATAATGAAGTACAATTAGGAAATTATTATGACTCTAATGGGATTACTTACGATTTCTCCCCTCCTCACACTCCACAATCAAATGGGGTAGTAGAAAGGAAAAATCACACTTTACAAAAAATGAGTAGAACCATGTTAAACGAATAATCCGTTCCACAAAAGTTTTGGTGTAACACGGTGGACACCTCAACATATATATTAAATAGGATTTTAATTAGACCAATTTTAGGAAAAACTCCATACGAAATCTTGAGAGATAGAAAACCTACTCTTGATTATTTTAAAGTATTTGGAAGCAAGTGTTTCATTCTAAATACAAAATACTATCTCACCAAGTTCGACCCAAAGTCTTACAAAGGTGTTTTCCTAGGATATTCGTAAAATAGTAGAGCATATATAATTCCTAATAAACACACTATGAAAGTCGAAGAATTTTTAAATATGACATTCAATGAAAGTCCTCCCCCACCTAAAACATCACCTTTGGAGGATGATGATTTAGTCGAAGAAGAAGCTATTAAGATTAGTGAAAAGAAACCTTTAGGAAATAATGTCAAAGATAAAATTTTAAAAAAGTGACAAAATTGCCAATATTAAAGAATCTAAAAGTCATCCATTAGAAAATGTAATAAAAACTTAAATCAAAGAACACTTAGATCTCAAGCTCAAGACAAAAGTAATTTCTTTTGTTTCCTTTCGACCATAGAACCTAAAAATATCATTGAAGCTTTAAAAGACGAAAGTTAGGTAGTTTCCATGCAAGAAGAATTAAATTAATTTACCGCAAACAATGTTTGGGAGTTGGTTCCAAATCCTAAGTCTATGACTGTTATAGGAACTAAATGGGTATTTAGAAATAAGCGTGACGAAAATAGAGTCGAATCTAAAAATAAGGCTAGATTAGTTGCGCAAGGTTATAATCAATAAGAAGGAATTGATTATGATAAAACTTATGCTCCCATAGCTAGATTATATTCTATTAGAATTTTATTAGCTTATTCTTGCGCGTTAGATTGTAAATGTATAATACTAGTAATCTTTAATGATATTATGCACGAACTAGAGAGACAAGTGGGTTGGAAGGTTTCTAAAGAGAGAAAGTAATATTGAATATATGTGTGAAAATGTAAGAAATGAAACAACCAACCACCTCTCCAAGGCATGGAGAGGTGTATATATAGTCCTATGATGGCCGACCATGGGTCTTAATGGGCTTTTCATGGGCCTTAGGCCAGACTAGCTTACTAGACTAATCATATAACAAACTACGGGCTAAGACTATTACAACTTGGAAGTGACCGATACTTTTCTTGTTTCCAACAATCTCCCCCTAAGGGAGGTTACTCCATTTTACAAAATTTAAACCTAGCATACTATGCAATATCTCTTAGTCTTTAGCTCGTAAACTTGACTTTCTCTTGTGAATATGTTGTAGTAATCTTTGACTTTAGGCTCGAGCTTGTTCCTTTATCTTTACTTGTAAGTAGAGATGTGATCTTGAGCACTGTGAGATCATCAACTAAGCATAATCTCGTTTTGCCATCTTGTGACTTCTGGACCGACATGCTCATACCATTCTTGATTTGTTGACTTAGAAAGCTTTAATGTTGCATCTTTCTTGAAATTCTTTAACTTTAACACTTCGTCACTTCGAGAAAGACGTTCGGTATCAGAGTGACGGAAACTTCTTTGAAATTCTTTGACTTTAATACTTCGTCACTTCAAGAAAGACGTACAGTATCAGAGTAGCGGAAATCTTATAACTTGTACTTGAGCTTTCATGATATCTTTATGTTTATCGATCGGGTATGAGCATGTGGTTATGAATCTTGTAAGTCAGCTAGAATCAGGTACCTTCACCACCATCTTTAAGTATCCTGCATTAAAACAGTTAGCAATAAAGCGGGGGGACGAATATGGCTTTGTCATTCATCCGTGTTTGGTTGGAGTAACCTTCGAATCCGTGAGGATCGACCTGTGATCAGGTAGATTCAATTTAAGAAGAATCTCCTTGACAGGATTTCCAGCTGAAGTATAGAATGTTTCTAACACATTTGCATTAGATTCATTAAACTCAACATGTTCTCATTATCGGAATGTCTCAAAGCAGACAACACGATAAGAGTGAACCAGTGAGTTACTATCTCACCGATTGAAATAGAAAAATCGATTTGAAAATCAATCAACGTGTCACTTGCTAAAGTGATTTTGTGACACATCGAGAGTGTTAATCATTTCAAAAATTCATCATCAATCGTCAATTCATATCCTGGAACAAGTTTGATTCTTATAGAATCACACCATCGTTTCTTTCCAGTTGTCACAAGTTTGATTCGTATAGAATCGCACAAGTCACCTACCATGAGCTTGTTTGATGTTGGCTCAAGCAGGATTTCCATCTTCATTGTGAATACTTAAGTATCACTCAGATGTTCTGGCAAAATCACAAGGATAATGCGTAGGACTCTTAATATATATCTTGTAATTCACATTGTGTGACTTAGCAAGCAGAATTTGACAAGTGTCCTAATGAGATTTATGGATGATCTCTTTTGGCTCTAGACTCAATAGTGCATTTTTATTTTAGTGATCGGAGGCTGGAGCATACTGCCACCATTTCAATATCAACTAACTCAGAGTGAGAAAGTCGATAAAAATGCGTGTAATCTCCGTGAGAAATGAAACAAGAGTCTTTTAAGATACCTTGAGTGGCTAGGGAGGGTTGTGCATAGCGTCAATGGGTCCATGACAGTCTTTAATGTCAAACTATACCTTAGTGTTTCCGACAGTTTATGTATTGACCTGGTTTTTGCCTAAGTGTATGGAGGGCTTCTTTCTTTACACCCTTTATCCTTACATTTCTTTTTCATTCTTCAACCCCTTCAATGCTTACCGAGACTTCATAACTAACACCTTGTTGGGTTTGTTCCAGTGTTAGCTCCATCTCAGTCGGCATTATTCCCTTTTCTCACTTTTTCTCCTTTTATCATACCTAAGGACTTCTACACTAACTAGTGGATATCCCTGGGTAGATCCCTCCGGTTCTGGCTGGATCATGGGATTTGAATACCTAAGCCTAACCGCCTTATAACTTCATAAATTTAAGAACATGGTCGGTCTTTTGGGTATTTCATCACAATCCTTCCAAAAACATTGAAAATTTCAATCAAAGTGTTTGATATAAATATCAAAAGATTTACACTTTGAGAGTTTTTCATCATCACTAAAAGCTCCCCCTTAACATGTGCATCGTAATCGTAGTACATGCTAAGTGTGGAGTGCATTGAGTCCATTTTATTTGATCACATCTAAATACACGTTAGATTAAGTTTAATCACATTTTCTCCCCTTATCCAAAATGTTAATCCCTTGATATTTTGGATATCAATTGATTAAACGTTCGGGGACAAAATGTTACAGAATAACTTATAGGAACATTTTAATGTTCCCCCTTAAATTATGAGGGTATTTAAGACAGTGCTGAGTATAATAATTTGAATTTTTTTTAATTTACTAAGAAATTCTTGAAAATTTTGTACTCGAGCACTCCTTAATATCACCATAAAGTCTACACTACATACAATCACAAGATTATTATGTACGAGGCCTGATTGATGAGAACATCATATGATAGAATCATATGGTTCTTTTGTCGCAGCCGTAGGTCTCCTTCGTATAATCTCCCACCAACAAACTTTTCCAAGCTCCTCATTAACCTTCTTTCTTTCAAGAGGTTGTCAATCTGATATTTCTCTGTCCAAGCACTCTTCAGCGTTGCTTCAACTTTCTTTCCAAGTTATGAAAGTCTTTGCATCAAACTTCAAGGATAGAACAGATTCAGATACATATGTAACTTGAGCTTGTGTGGTTGGTGTTGATGTTGTCTTAGCTTCCCCCTAAACCATCAATCCTTTCTTGAGTAGATTAGAACTTTCTTGCAAACCGCATCAAGCAGTCTTGATGTATAAAGCCCAGATATCCGGAGTACACAATTAACCCTTTTATAAATTTGATACCGCAACACCAAAGTCAATTAAGTCCCGGATGAGCACATTTCTCTCTTTAGGATAGTGATGATATATCTTGTAACACCAAAGTCAATTAAGTCCCGGATGTATACAATTAATCCCGCTAAGTAGTCGAAATGATAACACTTAAGTCAGCTAAGTCCCAAATGAGCACATTTCTTCCTACAGGATAGTGACTATCTAAAGGAATCATCATACCTATGTGTACCTCTTTTATCAAATATTTCTACTCATTTTAAGAATAAGCTTTGTGATTAACCGTTTAAGGAAGCCTTTATTGAATCAGTAACCAATCTTCTTACGCTTAGAATAAATCTTCTTACAACACTTCCCCTTAGTATCTTAAATGATGCATACTTGAAATCACAAGATATCTCTACCCCCATGTGGTTGAATTAGTGCACCCGAAAGTTACAAGTTAAACACTGATTTTCTCTGCGGTTATGACATTTGTATTCTCGGAATGACCTAAAATAAGAATATGGTATGAATTCTATCACATGTACTCATTATCTTTCTTGTATATCTATTACTTCCCCCTTGCTGGTTTCGATACATCGGAATCAGCAAAACCTAGTACGCACATATACTATAGATCGTGTTTGAAGAATTGATAAGCTTAAATCTATTCCGTGAGAATCAACTAAGTCTTAAATTGCAAATAAGTCCATAAAGTTTTAAACACATGACATCTAAAGCTTGTGTAGTTAAAATCCATTAACTCCCCTTAAATTATGATCCGTCATTATTAAAAACTTTATCCGTTAATTCCGTGACTTATTTTGAAAGACCGTTTTAAAAGATTATTTGATGACGATTTCTCCCCCTCAAATAATGACCCGTTTTCTATTTAAAGAGCTGTTGTCATTGTTTGAGTGGTCGAATTGTCTTTGAAAAATCTTTTTGTGATTACTGAAAACACTGATTCATTGTGAAGACAACTTTTTACCAAAAAAAAATAAGATTTCTCTTATTTTAACACATAAGCGCACTGACACGTACACTTATGAAATATAGGAAGCACGGGTTGTGATGCAAAGTAATCACAAGCCTTTGCATGGTCATAAAGTAGACCATGCCCGAGAATAAATTCCCGTTGAGAGGTCAAGTTTCCTTTTTGACGGAATACTTGCCTTTAAGATGATGTCCGGGTTACTATCTGAAATAATAGCAAGCCATTTGGCATGTTTTGAAAACATTTGGAACTTCTGCTCGAACTTCATTTACAGGCTCGTATCATTATTGAATGACATTTCTAAGACCGTAAATGTTATCGATTTTCAGAAGACATGCCATTATTACCTCTTTTTATATTTTCTCATTTTTTTAATTTTTTCTTTGGTTTTTAAAATTTTATATTTTTGTATTTTGTTTTTATAAAAAAAAATCTTTTTTTGGTTGTTTCTAATTTATATATTTTTCTCTTTTGTTTTTATAAAATTTTATAAAAAAAAAAATGAACAATAAAAATCTTTTGTGTTTTTAAGATTTTTAAGTTATTTTACTTATTAATACAGGAAATTGAATAGGTACCATACCACTATTCATCAACTCATCTGCTGCCAATTGTTTTAGAGTAATCCCGGCCGTAAAAACTCCGCATTCCTCAGCTTGTTGATAAAAATTCACTTCTTTCCTCGGCCAAGAGGCTTTAGTAAAATGTCCCGCCAATTGATAATCCGTATTGACAAAGTAAATTTCGATCACACCATTCTGCAACATGCTCCATTATGAAGTGAAACTGATGTCTATATATCTTTGATAACTGGAAATGTTTAACGTTGTTGCAACAGCATAAGGCAATAGCGCTTTTTGTTATCACCGTACATAGGAATTTTATGAATCTAAAGCCATATTAAGTAAGTTGTGATCTCATACCCAAAGGATTTTAGCACAACAGCCAAACAAAGCAATATATTCAGCTTCTAACTGTGATACGCTAGCGCTTTTCTGCTCTTTTTAGACGACCAGCTTACAATCTAAACACCCAAAAGTGTTGATAGTACCAGATGGTACGGCGTGATATCTGTAGCAACCATCAAGGATCCGCATCTGCAAAATCTGGTTAAAGTAAATGGAAAATCCTTTGTAATACCAAATACCCCGATGTACGATCCTTTTATATACCTGAAAGATCCTTTATCCAGCATTTAAAGGGTGCTTTTCGGTAGGACGAGCCTGATACCGGGCACACATGCATATAGTAAATTGTAGGTCAGGTCTACTGGCTGTGAGATAAAGGAGGGTGCCAATCATACCACGATAGTGTGATGGATCTATAGCTTTCCCTTCTTTATCCTCATCCAGTTTGGATTTCTCTTCTCCACCATGGGAGATCCACTGGAGGTCCACAAGATTCATCCCATATTCTTTATGATTTCAAGATAATAGATTAGATTGTTTATAGAAGATGCCTCTGGGAAGTTGAGAAATCCGTATCCTAAGAAAAAGAGAATTTAACACCATCATCGACATCTTGAATTTTGAACACATTATTTTAGCGAATAGATCACACAGTTCAGGAGTAGAGGCAGCAAAGATAATATCATCGACATAGATTTGTACCAGTAGAAGTTCCTTGCCTTCTCTACGGATGAACATAGTAGGATCAACTGAGCCTTTTGAGAAGTCCTATGGATATCAGCAATGAAGACACAAATCATTACCACGCACGAGGAGCTTGTTTCAACCCCATAAAGAGCTTTCTTAAGCTTGTACACGTAGTTCTGGATGTCTGATCCACAAATCCTGTCGATTGCTAGAAATAAACATCCTCTCGCCGATTACCATAATTCCGAAACTCAGTCTCCACATCCATATTTGAAAGATACCATAGTTCATGTGGCATCACACCTAGAACAATTCGTAAGCACTCTAATCTTGCAACCGGAGCGAATGACTCTTCGAAATCGATACCCTCCTCTTGGCGATAACCACGAGCGACCAACCGAGCCTTATTTTTCAGAATACCTCCTAACTCATCAAGCTTAACCTTATAGATCCACTTAAGAGAGATGACAAATGCTTTGTCAGATATGGAACAAGTTCCCCCAAACCTCCAGACGTTCCAATATTCATGAAGTTCCTCTCTATTTCATAGCTTCAATCCAACAGCTTGAGTCTAATGCTTCTATGTAGATCTTGGGATCGACTGGATGATTAGAAATGTGCAACATAGTACAGAATAAGGCTTGTTCATGGAGTTGTGTCATGTGAAACTTGGTCCTGTCGAGAAGCCCCGATTATATTCTCAAATGGTGATCCTTCATGCCATTTGCTATATATGTTCAGAAACTTGTGATACGGGAGCACAATTATGTATGAATAAGACGTCTAGATGATGAAGATTGATCAAAGTAACATCTGGAAATTGGAATAACCGAAGAACGGATTCAAGTACGCCATATGTTGCAACTTCAATATCATGATTATATCTTCTTCTTCAACGATCATGAGAAATAATAGGATAGTTTGAGTTTCTTGTGTTGTAAAATAGATTTTACTTGGTATGGTGCATCATGAGCAACTGTAGTTGAGGAAGGTGAGCCGTTGACACAGCAAGTTTCATGTGCAACCTGCATCAGATAGGAGCAATGACTTCTGGCGCTTGAAATCCAACATAAGGTTGGGGGATTAAGGTGACTCAACAGAACATTGTTGAAACAACAAATCCAGTCAGATCTCAAAGGAGGTACAAAAATGGTGTTGAAGAAGGAGGGTTTTTGACAAACGAGTCCTGAACTGATTGATACAAGGAGCTCAATTCACGAAGAGCGTGTCCTTGAACTGCTGTGTTTCAGAAGCCAATCGCTGTCACTCATCAAAATCAACGTGAATGGTTTCAATTATATTCGTCTGGTACGTCTTTTGTAAAACCGAATGCTTTCTTTATGGGTTGCATATTCCCTGAAAATACCAATATCAATCCGCCTTTGGATGTGAAACTTTACCCCAAATTCACACCTAACATTCATTTTTGTGGGTAGGCAAAGTGCACCAAACACATGTAGATATCGATAGATCGGAGGTTTTGTCGTGTAAAAGCACATATGGTGTTTTACCATACGATGACGTATCATGGAACGCTTTTTGGTAAACAGGCCTGTGGCCAACGCATTGGCCCAGTAGATATAAAGGAGCTTTCATAAATAAACATAGTGCGTGTGCTTCATCTTAGCGTACATTTTGTCTTTCAACTACACCGTTTTGCTATGGAGAGTGTGCAACTGATGTTTCATGAGAGATGCCAACCTTCTCATAATATCACGCAATGTTCCGATTAACAAAACTCAGTTCCATTAACTATTTCTGATGCCGACAAGTACGGTTTCCTTTTTTTTTTTTTTTTTTTTTTTTTTTTTATTTTTTTTTTTTTTTGTTTTAGTTTTTTTTTTTTTTTTTTTTAAAAGAAAAATCGTAACATGGATCATCTTCAAAAAGTTTGAATAAAAAAATCTTGAAGCTTCCACTTTTGATCGCAAACCAATTACCCGAGAGTAAGACGAGAGTAGTCATCGACAATAACGAGGAATGTACTCTTTTCCATTGACACTCGGACAAACGCAAGGCCCACAAAGATCCATAGCAACATGTAGAGTTTTTCCTTGATGGTATCTTCATATTTGGTTTGTGGGTTTCTTTGAAATCTTTCCTAATGAACCTGCAAACATAAATTAACCCTGTTTCAAACTTGAGCTTAGGAGACCTCGTACAAGTCCATGTCATTGCAAGATGATTGATAGAACCTAAAATTCAAGTGAGATAGACGAAGACGATGCCATAACCAAGACATATGGTTTTAACACCTTTGATAATAGACAATAGAGAGGATGCCAGCATATCCCAAGTGAGAGTGTATATAGGTTATACCCCTCGAGATCCCGTCATTACATCAACACCTTCTAGATGCGAATAAAGCATGTGTGTTGACGAAAGCACTTCAAGATTGGAATCCCAGAATTGACCCACAGAAAATAGATTATGCCCAATGTTCCTTCAACGTAGATAAAACCAGTGAAATAGTAACAATCCTAATCTGATAGTACTCCAAAACCCATTATCTTTGCCACTTGATCATTAATCCGAATTAACTGGTACCCAAGAATTTACTGATGAAAATTTAGGTGAGCTGAGAGCGAATCTTCCATCCCATGTAGCTTCGAGCAATCGGAATCCAAAGACCAGAGGACGATTTAGACAACCTGGCATTTTCATATCAGATAATGTAGATGGACACATAATAGCGGTGTATTATTTGTGGATCCCCAGCGGATTTTACTGGTTCCTTATTTTTAACAGACATTGTTTTTAACACCTTAGTTTTGCTAACGAAACTCAGTATTACGATAATGTCTTCCTAGGTTTCCTTGAGTATACCAAATCTAACCATATTATGGTTTATTACATGACGTCTAGAATATTGGTTTCCTCGAAGGCACATCATCATTAGTAGATGGTAATCCTAGTTAAAAGAAACGACGGTCATGCATTTTCTATATAGTGCAAAGGTCCGACCTGTAGTACTCCAGAATATATCCCATATCTGAGTGAAACACTTTTCCTGTTGGTTTCCAATACTAGCTTTCTAGCTGTATTCTTCTTATGTTTAGCACAAATTTCACAACAAATCAAAGAATTTAGAAACACACAAATTATCGAAGACATTGCATTCAATTACTGTTAACACAACATGAATCAGAATTCAACTTGTTTCTTGGAATATCTACACAGACGCAGATCATTAACTTTAACCTACCATTCCTTTTTTCAACACTAGATTTAACTTTTCCTATAGTGAAGCTTTCTACTTATTCTTTGAAAAACTAACTTGAGTGTCCTGCGGAATCCTATCATTCCTCCTCCTGGTAAATGCCTGAAGGCTGTGATCCGCTAGCACACTATAAAAGTCCTTACACCTGTAGAAATCGCAACCACGCTTGTTAAAAACTATGTTGAAAGTCGAGTCTATTTTTGTGTTTTCTGTGGATGTGAGTGGTTCGGCAAACTTAACTTTCTTGTCCTTTTTCCTTGGTATGACCTCAACTAATTGATGACAAAAATTGTTGATGCTAGGGCAAGATCTACTTATGTATGAAAGCAAATCTTGGATGACTTTTTGTATACCTAAAGGCAAACCTCTAAAGTGAAATCGAGAGATAATATAAGCTTTACATTTCGAACTATAACCCTAAGGACCAAAGCTTCTTCCTAGAGTGTTTTAAAATATATGAGGAGTGAGCATTCCCTTATTTAATTCAACAAATTGGCGGCGGATGGTTCCATATATATCCTTAAGCTCCATCTGTATCAACAAGATTGGGTCTCATATACACCTTAACTACAGCTTTTCCTTTAAGTTTCCTCTTAACTCATTTTTTAGGGCTTCTGCAATAACCAAACCTTGTTCCTGAAGATTTGCATTAAATTAGAAAAATTCCCCCAACTATTATATTGACTTGCTTGATAAACGACATCACATTGTTCTTTTTGATTGAACACATTATGTTTGGTTTAATACTGATTCATAAAGTTGCTTATAAAGTCTGTTTTAAATGCACATTCCTCATAAAACATTGGTTGAAACAACAAATCCTTAGTCCAATCTCAAAGAGTGGTACAAATGGTGTTGAAAAGGAAGGGTTTGGCACGAGTCCTGAACCTGATTGATACATGATCATTTCACGAAATCGGGTCTTGAACTGCTGTTTCAAAGCCATCGCGGTCAGCTCATCAAAATCAACAGTGAATGGTTTCAATAATTTCGTCTGGTAACGTCAGTTGTAAATCCGGAATGCTTTCTTTATTATGGGTGCATATACCAATGAAAATACAATATCACCTTTTGTTGTAACTTTACCCCAAATTCTCCTCTAACATTCGTTGGCTATCAAGTGCACCAAACACAATAGATACGGAACAGATCGGGAGGTTTGTCGGTAAAAGCTCATATGGTTTTTAAACCATAGATGATGGACTGTATCATAGGAAACGATCTTTGGGTATAACAGGCTGTGGCAACGCTCTTGGCCCATAGATATAAAGAGCTTTTGCATAAAATAACATAGGAGCTTGCGATGCTAAATTCGATTATCGTACATTTTGTCTCTCAACTAAAATACCGTTTTGCTGATGGGAGAGCGCAACTACAGATTTTCCTGAGAGATGCCAACTTCTCATAATATTCACACAAAGGTCTTATTAACAAACTCAGTTCCATTTATCTATTCTTATGCGGACCAGAGACGTTTCCTTAAGTCGTACTTGATCATCTTCAAAAAGTAGAATAATAAAAGCGTGGAGCTTGCATCTTTTGATTCGCAACATTTGAACCCATGTAAAACGAAGAGTAGTCATCGACAATACCGTCGGATGGTACATCTTTTCCATTGACAACTCAATAACTCGCGACACGCGTTGGCACCACATAGATCCATATGCAACATGTAGAGTTTTTCTTGATTGGTATCTTCAGATTTGGGTTTGTGGGGTTTCTTTGAACTTTTGCCTAATGAACATGCATAACATAAGTGATCCTTTTCAAACTTGAGCTTAGGGAGACCTCGTAAAAGTCCATGTCTTGCAAGATGATTGATAGAACCAAAGTTCAAGTGAGATAGACGACGATGTCATAACCAAGACTTGGTTTTAGACCGTCCTTTGAGTAATAGACAAATAGGAGAGGAAGCCAGCATATATCCCCAAGTGAGAGTGTATAAAGGTTAACCCCCACAAATCGTCCCGTCAATAAAACAACACCTTCTAGATCTGCTAATAAAGCCATGTTTGTTGGACTAAAAGCCACTCAAGATTGTAATCACAAGAATTGTCCCCACAGAAAAAGATTATGCCCAAGTCCTTCAATGTAATAAACCCGTGAGTATAAAACATTCCCAATCTGAAAGTCTCCAAAACCATTATCTTGACAACATTATCATTTTCCGAATTTACCCGTACCCAATAATTTACTGATGAAATTGTGAGCTGAGAAGCGATCTCCAGTCATTTCTATCGAGCAAAATCGAATCCAAATCCCAGAGGACAATTAGACAACCTGCATTCCTTCAGAAGAAATAATGGATATTGTGTTTTTTGTGGATCCGCCAGGATTTACTGGATCCTGTTGTTATCAGACATTGGTTTTAACACCTTAGTTCTTTGCTAACTAACCTCAGTAACCTTATTCCTGTCCTAGGTTTTCTCTTGAGTATACCAATTTAACCACAGTTTGTGGTTAATTCAGAGTCTAGCACTATTTGGTTTCCTCGTAGGCACTTCATTAGATTGGTAAAATCCTAGTTTAAACCAGGGCACGCATTTCCTATAATAGTAAAGGGTCCGACCGTTAGTTCTCCAAAAATATCCTATCCTGATGAACACTTTTTTCCGTTGGTTCCCAAATAGCTTTCTTAATTTATTCGGCATAGGTATAGCACAGAAATTTCACACCATTCAAAGAATTAGAAAACACCACAAAAATCAGAAGACATGCAATTAGTAACTGTTTAACACATACAAAATCAGAATCAACTTTTTTCTTGGAATTCTACACAGACGCAGATCCATTAACTTTAACAGTACCAATCCATTATTCAAAACTAAGATTTAACGTTCCCAGGGTGAGCTTCTACTTTATTCTTTGAATTACTACTTGGTGTCTGCGAATCCTAACATTCCTGGTATTGCCTGAAGGCTGTGATTCCGGCAGCACTGATAGAAAAGTCCTTACTTCCAGAAGAATGCAACACATGCTTGTTAGAAACTATGTTTGAAGTCGAGTCTATTTTTGTGTTTTCTGTGGATGTGAGTGGTTCGGCAAACTTAACTTTCTTGTCCTTTTTCCTTGGTATGACCTCAACTAATTGATGACAAAAATTGTTTATTCTAAAGTGCAAAAGATCGACTTATGTATGCAAGCAAATCCTGGATGACTTTGGTATAACCTAAAGGCAGACTCCTAAAGAGTGGAATCGTGAGGATAATTTAGCTTTTACACATGTTCGACTATATCCCTAAGGACCAAAACATCTTCCTGAGTGTGTTTACAATATAGGAGTTAGCATCCTTTTATTCAACAATTTTGGGCGTAATTGTTCCAAAATATCCTAAAGCACATCTGGAATCTAACAGAGTGGGTCCCTCAATAGCCTCCTTAATCCAACCGCGTTTCCTTTAATTTCCTTCCCTTATACCTCATTTTTATAGGGCTGCTATACCAAACCTTGTTCCTGAAGTTTATTTGCATTTAAATTAGAAATTCCCCAGACTTTATATTGACATCGCTTGATAAACGCGTCACATGTGTTCTTTTGAGATTGAACACGTTTTGGTTTAATTCGAGTCATAATGATGACTTATAAGACTGTTGTAAATGCTCATAATCACAGCCAACAAAGTTATGTCACTCTATGTACCAATTCAATGATAGATTCTCAATTTCATCCATGTACCATTTTGACTGCATGATCATCCACCACATTTCCATTATTAAGGACTTACTTTGCTACTTCCAACTTGACAATGACTGTTCTTGCTTTAGACTGAGCTCTCCAATTCACTTAATTCAAACAACTGAGTAAAACTTTGGAGCATTTTGATTTAAAACCCAGTTTCCAAGTTGAAAAAATATTCCTATGAAATTTAGAATCAGCTTCCAAAGTGATGCAATGTTTTTCAAGAGTCGTAAACTCTTACAAAGTTGTTCGTAAGTTTCTATTATCAACAAAATCTTTTTATGAGAGAAGCTCAATCTTGATATCGAGACACTTTTTGACATTCATTCACAGTTTATCATAACCTTCTTTCAAACACATAATACACAATAGTTTTTAAACAATATCATTATCAATGGCTTGTGCCAAGAGTCGTTCATTTTCACTTAAAACTTGATTCATTTTAACTTCGAAAGTTTTTGGACTCCAAGCGATGTTGTTCGACAAGCCTGTTCCATTATGATAAAAGACTTTTTGGACATCGTCAATTTCTTCAACCAAGTATTGGTTAAGTTATTGAAGATATCTTTTTAATACCTTTGATAAACGAATATTTCAACTTTCGAAAACAAGCCTTTTGTATGATTCAAACCCCCACGGTGCCACCTCCAGTGTGATAGCTGTGGCATGGTTCATTCTTTGACAACCGTGATCATAGCCAGGTAATATAGCGTTTAAGCTCTTTCAACTAGTATACACGCATACTTACTTGTAGAAGTTCTTTTGTGGTAACCTCAACAATAGAAGGTTGTGGAATAAAGAGAATGGGTCCTAAAAGCCTAGGACCAAGTCAAGTCGCTTTCCATATGGAGCAGGTTCACTAATATAAAATCTAGAATTGACCGAATAAATCTATTTGTAGATAATCGTTATTAAGAAGTGGCATACATTATGGTTTTCGTATTCACTCTATGATTTTTCAAACAATGGATACGAAGTCATTTCAAAGCATTTTTGAACAACTCAACCTTCACAAATCAATTAATGTTTAACAGAAACAGAATCACAATAGTACCATTTTAAGAATGGTATTCCCGTTCATTAAAGACATCTTTGGCTTTGACATCCCCGAGCTTCTTCAATAGAAAAAGGTTTTATTCAAAACCGATATCTTGTTTTCGAGGATGATCATAACAAATTTTGGATTTAATCATCATAAGAACGAGTTTGCGCAGAGTTGACCTCTTATGGAAAAGTGATGTTGTCCAAGTTGCTTAATTCTCATTTCTACACAATTCTCTATCAATCTTTTCTGAGTATGCCTTCCAATTTCAAATCATTTTGATCAGAAACTGTTTTTCATTAAAGAATCCTTTCTTGCACATTGTTCGAAAAGATTTTGCTTAAGAGACGTACAATCTCGTCATACTGTTCCAGTTTTTGATCCTGAAAAACTGTTTTCAACATATTTGCATTCTTTCCAAATCATTAACCTCGTTCTTTATAGATCTTCAGCTCGGTAGTCAAAACTTGATTGGCACTTTTATATTCAAATTAACATTGTTGCCAGTGCGTCCACATTGGGTATATAATTGTTCAAACATAGATAATAACATACCAACTTGTTGAGCAAAAGTTAAGACATTCTGACATTTTCTGTGTATGCTTCACTCAGGTACTGAAATCAGGATTGATATTGCTATCACTAGTTATAACAGTTCTGACAGACTCACATCAAATAGAACTTTCCAAAAACCGTCCATTATCTGCTCACTTTGATTAAATAAAATCAAAGTCAGATAATCTAGAATGAGTACCTCAGTGAGTGCAATCGTAAAGCCATATCCTGGACAGATTCGCCATAAGAGCAAACTTGGCTAGTCGAATTCACACAATCAGAGTCATAGCCAATCCAATCATCGGCTTGATAATCAGCATTGTGGGTAATGGAACAGATGAGAGTTTGAGTGTCAGGAAACCCCTTGATCTGCCAAAAAATGGGGGGGGCCCTTATTTCTTACGCTGTTAAAACATGACCACTTCTTGAGCTTGAACCATCACACTTACTCATTGAACCACGTTTCATCCCTTTTTCTCTTGGGCTCTATACACTGCTTGGCAATATGACCTTCCCCTTTGCAATTGTAACAGATGACATTTTGTTGTTTCCCTGTGTTGCTTCCACTTGCTCCAGGTGTGTATTTCCTCGTTGTTCCATGCATCATAAGGTAGTATTGTCATCCCCTTAACAGGTTTCAAAACAGTTACTTTTTTCCATCATAGATTGAAGCTTGTTGACGAGGTTTGACGAGTCCTTAGCTGATTGTTGGAGTAGGAAACCGGAATGTACAACAGCAGTTAATGAATGCATCATGTGATTAATCGCATCAATATAGATCATCCCCTTTCTGAAACACATAGAATAATTAACCGGAGTCTGGTAGGGAGAATACAGGATTGTATTGAAGTTGTTAAGTTGTGTGAGCATATTACCAAACTGTGTGAATAGTGATGTGTAGTGGAGAATAAACGTTGTTGGCTAACTGATGATTGGTACTCATTTGATGATAAGTGATTAAAGAGGTGATTGGATAGACTGGTTGTGGAATGTTGAGTTGATAAGGTGGTAACAAACTTTTGAAGACCGGAATGATGAAACATGATGTTGAGTTGAGAAGTTAGGGTAAGATGTGTAGATGAGATTGATAAGCCGACTGAGTTAACTGGTGAGATGCAACTAAAGCAAGAGGATACGGAGTACGTTATAGTATCCAAAACGAACAACATTGGCAATGACTTTCATGTTTGTATATACCAGTTAAGCAAGAAGCTTATCAATATAGGTAGAAACCAAGTCTTTGACCAATTAACAGCAGTAACAAATTTGCTCCATTCATCATGATAGAGTAGTGTAAAAAAAAAACCCCTTATGTATAACTTGAAAATTGCTTCCCAGTGGCATCTTGTAGATGTTCATATCATTGAGTAGCAGAGTGAACCTCAAGTAGTACTCGTGTAACGACTCTCATTTGTTAAGTAAAACTATATCGAATTCATCATACATGCTTGCACTCCTCGTTCTTGTTGCTTAACGACGTTCCTTGCATCCATTAAAGATTTAAAATCTTCTCCCAAAGATCCTTAGCATACACATTTGACTAGCACAAGAGCATAGATTTCAGTTGGAAGACCTTGGAGAATGATGTTAAAAATTTGCTTGATTCACATGTATGCTTGGAATGGCTTCAGCGGGATGTGAGTTCAGAATATCCAAAAGACTTGTTTCACAAACACCATTCCACCGTGATTGATTGCCAAACGAGTGATCCCCCTTTTTTTTTTTTTTCAACAGAGGCAAGAATCATTCTTCCATGAGGTCTATTCATCATATAAAGTTCCATTATGCTTTTCCATGAATCATACAAGGTGTTTTCAACATCTCCGGATGTTTATTGTCTCCAATCCTAGAGAAGTGACTTATCCAGCAAGAGTCGTCATTGTGTAGTCCAAAAGATTGACAATTTGATCGATCGGTGGTAGAAAGACATTGTGTTTGGTTATTGTGTTAGTTGATTCTTTGAAAAATGAAATTACACGGGATTTTACAATGTCTTACAAAACCGGGAAAACAAGTGTTTGTTGTCACGGATTTTACAAGTTAAAGAAATAACCGAGATTTATAATTTTTTTGTAGTTGATGAGTTTAAATTTGACAAAAATAAATTTCTTAATTTTTTTTAAATTATATTTTTTATCTAGTTTCGTTAGTCCCTCTTTCGGTCACGTCGTTCGGATTCCCTCGTTCTCTTGTTCCCTCCGTTCGTTCCCACACGTATCGATTCCCGATCGTTCGGTTCACAGTTTCGTTCTGGATATTTCACTCGTATTCGTTCACCTCGTTTCGGTTCATCCGATCCGGTTCACTCGTATCGGTTCACTCGTTCCGGTTCCAACTACTACCGAAACCCAAATTTTTCAAAACTCAAAAAAAAAACACATTATTGAATGATTTTTTAGTAAAAAGACTTGCTACAAACTATTGTTACTAACTAAACGCCCTATAGGTAACAATACAAATGAAAACTATAAGGATTTTAAAGCCAAAAAATTTTGAATCAACAATTTGTTCTTTGAAATGTTTTTGAACACAACTAACACAAAAACTAAACACATCCATTTCATGGCCTTCTTGATACAATTGTGTGAGAAAATTTACGAAAACTATGACCGTGGTCACTTGGTGAGTCAAAACAGCCACATGTAAGCCATTTTTAGTGAGAGAAAGTATTGAGAAGGAAGTATGGAGTATGTTATTAGAATGGAAAATGGAATGAAGGATACAAAATTAGCCCAACACCGTAAAATGTGATACTCAACCCATACTATGAAGCCATAGAGAGGTAATATACAGCCCATAACCCTTCTAAACTCTACATAGCTGCCTATTCATAAGTCCTCGCGGTATGTGACTATGATAAACAATTGAATTCTGCAATGGACGTCACGTAAAAAGTGAATACCCAACACAATCTTCCCCCACGGGAATAAAACGATTTACAAATTAACTTTATAAATAATTTCTTAACAAGTACATAATGATTAAGAACAAGAACTATCCATGAAGCTTCATATGCTTGAAGACAGTCTTCGTGGTGTTTGACTAAGTCCTGCACTCTAACTGACTCATCTTGAATAGTTACTTTGTAGGAGAAATACTGTAATAGTGCACGAACAAATTAAGACCCATACCCATCTGGTTAATGGAGAAGCTTTATGAAACTTAGCTTCCCGCCTAATACCGTGCCACATATTCTTGAATTAGAAGCTTTAAAAGCTTCCCCCCCAACTAGCAATAGAATCAGCTACCCCTAATTCATGCCACATAAACTTTAATTATAAAGCTTCAAAACTTCCCCCAAACTACAGTCAGAGGGTGGGGGTGGGCCTCTCTTGATCAGTTTTCAAAGCTTACTTACAAGCTTAGAATCATTAAGTGCACAACGTAACTGGTAGATAGACTCTAAATCAAATAATACTGCTTCCTTTAAGAAAAACTTAGTGATTGATCCATTTGGGGTAAAGCATTATCTGGATCACACAACGTATCTTCTCTACGCTTGAATAGTTCGTCTCACAGACCCCCGCTTCCTCCCCCTATAAAGTCAAATAATGCATCAAAAAGTTCTCCAAGTAATCACTTCCCCCATGTCTGAATAAAAGCAACCCAAAAGCCATAATTTAAACGCTGATATTCTCTAAACGTTAACCATTTGTCTTCCCCGCATGGCCTAACTTTAAAAAATATCAAGAAAGTGCTCCATGTCAGCTTTCAAGAATCAAGAAAGTGCATATGGCACAGGGTGAATCTTCCTCCAACGCAAAGACTCAAGGGATAATCCTTCCCCTTTTCCACCCTTGGCAGGTATTAGACACGTCAGAATCCATCAACACCTTGGATGCAGCATTTATACTTGAAGTACTTTATTGTGAGGAATAACTTTAGCTCAGATCTAACCCTTGAGAATCAAATGCTCTGATCAAATCTCTACTCAAATTTCTCTCTAGCTTCATTTTACCAACCGATTTGTAGCCTATTAGACGTAACCACTTGACGAATTGTAAACCAGATATACCAAACTTGAAACTGAAGTAGAATTTTCCCGTTCTTGTGACTTAAATCTTGCAACTATGTTGGAAGAACTTTAGAGAATTTGAGCTCCTAGCCAAGTCTCCTAAGTACAACATAGCTCCACCAAAGTAAATGTGACTTTTCATCACCTACTTGTGATCAAACCACAACGTCTTACGTGTGACAACAGATTACATACAACGTAACTCCTTTATGATTGATAGATAACCAGGTCATCAACCATCCACCCCTTGAACTGCTTTAAACTAGATAAACCAAATCCTCAAACTTAAATTAAGCTCGACAAGTTAACATAGAAAGTCATGCATCCATCTCAACCCCCAGACTTCACTAATAAATAAGAACAACGCCTTCGGAAAATGCCGACAATCAATCTAAAATAATTGATACCCTAATCAACCCGTATCAACTAAAAAGAAATTAACATCAAATCTAGGCCTTTAAGTATCATGATTCAATTATCCAAATGTGAACCCGTTCTCGAGTCACATTTTCACAGGTTCCATCATAAACTTCAGCCTTATCCATCAAAGATAAACAAAACGCATCCCATCACCTCAACTTTTGAATTATTACGACCAAGTCAAATAATATCGGTAAAGATTGTGATCCAAATTTAAGCTTATAACTTTCATAATTTTCATAAATTCGGATAGATGTAGGTTTAAAGCCCTTAAATAGAATTGCCAGACCCAATATTGTTTTAGATAAAAAACCTGTAGGGCCCAACAGTGTAAAAACCAAAGGCCCGATCCACACCAAACACACGAACTTGGGATACTGTGAAATACAAAGGAGGTACATATTCCTAATTTAGATACAACCCTATATCATCAACATCAACGCCGACCATGCTCTAAACATCAAACCCAGTTCCATATTCATCCAAAGTGTTGTCAAATAAACGACTTCCCATAACACCCCTGCTTTTTCTCAATACTATTCACAACACAAGAACCGTATCCCCGAAAACAAAAACCTAAACCCAAAGAAAAGGCTACTCAATCATTCTCTAAAATTACCGACTATAAATTAAACACAAACAATACAAACCCATTAAGATTTCGTTGTGCAACGGAAGTTGTATCCTCATTAACAATATTTCTTGTTTAATCGATAGCACACATATATAATCACTCGGATCAAGTCTCTTAGTGAGTGTCCTCGGTTAGGTAAGTCTTTGTGTATGAGTTCAAGAAACGAGAACAAAGAAAAATAATAACATATCAAGTGTTATAAGCATTTTCTTTAGAATTTTCATATAATAAAGATGATTTTAAATCACACAGATCGATGATGGGTTTTTTAAAATAGATCGTATTAAGAAGAACTATTCTTGGGCAGTGCAATCGAACCTGAGATCTTACATCATTGTTATTGAGTTTTTTGAGTTATAGATCAGGTGGGTTTGGAGTTGTTGTGTAGGTGAGACCAAGGGATTTGGCTTGGTCAAGGATTCGTTGTTTGTTGTTGTAACGATGGGAGTGTATTGTTAATAGTTTTAATGTAACATTGATTTGGTTTATGAGTCTGTCTCTCAATCACATTTCTTTATGGACTCAGTGAGTTAACGCCTAGTTTCAACTCTTTAAATTACCGCGTATGAACTTCGTTGGGATTGTTCGTTTCGTTGCGCTAGTCATGACAAATTTTGGTCCATTGAGGCATGAACTGTTCGGTCCATATGTTTATAACTCGTTCCGGTATCCCTTCATATTCTATGACACTTCATTCTGTTTTTGAGGAAAAATCGACAGTTCGGTTCCTTCAAACGTGCTAGATCGGTCCTCTTTGAATTTATGACCAATAGTTCGTTTCAACCATTAAAATCAAAGTTTCGGAGTTCCAGAAAATAGAATCACTCGTATCGGAATTCACTAACGTTTAAACACTCGTGTCGGTCCACACAGATAATTTACTCGTAATCGGTCCTCATCAAACTAACATCCCGTCGTTTCATCTTGGTTTGGACTCTTCGTATTTTCTTCTGTAATGAGACTCATGTACGGTTATGAATGCACATTGAACATAGAACGGTTGAACTGGTTCGGTTCGTGAAGAAGATTGACTGGTTCGGTTCCGTCTAGGTATGAACTCGTTCGGTTGAACTATACCCAAAAACATGGAACCAAAAAAAACAGATTAGCTCAAAAATAAGCTTGTGATATAAGCTTAAATAAGCTGAGACCAAAAAAACTGTTATAAACAGTTTCTTGCAAAAAAAAAAACAAATTCGCACACCTTTGTAAAAGAAAAATAAGATACGAAAAAATAAAATAAAAAAATAGGCTGTTAGGACCAAAACATCACAACAACAGATTTGACAAAGTGACAAGACCCAAACGTAACCATAAACTAAAACCGACCCAAAGTATGTTTGCCTATGGCTCTGATACCAATGTTAGATACAATAATTTATAAATGCTAGGGGAGAGTGTATTATATATACATTTAGGCCGGCCATGGGCATGATTGCTACCCAAGGCCTTGTGGGCCGGACTAGATTACTAATCTAATCATTACACTAGCTACGAGCTAAGACCTGTTACAACTTGGAAGTGACCGACACTTTTTGTGTTTCCAACAAACTTTCTTAAATCAAATAGGAAACATCCTTGCCTTACAAAGCATGCTTAACTAATCCTAGTTATAGTCTATTCCTAATCTAAATTGCAATGTACACTTAAGTCCCTAAACTATGTTTAATGTCGGATCCTAAAAATCACTTCACTTCATATTGATGAACAAGAAATTAAGATTGGATGATGAGAAGAATTGTTAGAGAGAAATAGAGTAAAGGAGAGAAGAGGAGAATGAATGTTTACCTTGCAAAATGAAATGTTACAAATGACCAACCCTCGCTCTCACTTTTCCCATTGAGGAGTGTAAAAGTTAATCAACACTAAAATCTGTATCATCCTTTAGTATTCATATAATCCGGCTCGGGTTTACTTGGGCTTTTCCGGAGTGATACACGTGTACTGGTACTTACATAAGAGCTCGTTTATATTTTCTTCCTAGCCTATTACATAAACGTAAAATAAATAATGAACGAGACGTAATATAAATTAATGAACGAACTTCCATTGTTATTCGATTACTATTTTTGAGGCTAACAAATCTCCCCCGAAGTGATTTATTGTGACGACTCCTTCGTGAGAAACAATGCGATTGCTTTTGGTCGTTAGAGCTCTTGTCTTTGTCTTGGTCTTTAACTTGTTGCAGGCTTGTTCCCTTACATCTTTGTGATCTATGATCTTGAGCTTTCTTAGTCATTGTCTTTTTCGTCCTGAGATCTTAAAAACTTAATCCCTTTTTCCGTCTCTGATCATCTTTGCCACCTAGCGATCGTTGTATCTTGACCAACATGCACATGACTTTGCATCATCTTTGAAAGCTTGCTAACAATGCTCCCTTAATATACTTGATATCTTTGAAGGAAATTCCCTTTGTATAATAAGAGTTTTGTGAGGAAGTCTTGTCTTAATTACTTTTGAGCTTTCATGATTTTGAATCTCGATGCATAAAGAATGTCTTTGTAGTTTGAGCATTGACATGTGGTAAGAATCCGCCATCCAGCTAGAATAAGCATCACCATCTCCATCTGTTTTGTATCTAGAAATAAAACATTACCAATAAACGTGTGGGTACGAATAAGGCATTTGTCATTCAAACCCATATTTGGTTAGAATAACCTTCTTCGGTTCTGTAAGACCTTTTAAAGTATAAAATAACTGTTACCTATGCTCAAGTTAGATACAAAGAATCTCCCTTGATAGTGTTTTCCACTAAGCATAGTGATCTTCTGAACACAGGATTTAATAGATTTACCATGCTTATGCTAGATCTCATTACCGGGAATGTCTCAAAGCAGACAACCACGTTAAAGTGAATATGATAATTCCTATCTTTCTGATTAAGCCTTCAGATTCATTTCCTGTAACAAGTGTTGATTCACAATGATATCGTAAACCAACGTTTCTTTCCAGTTGACACACACAAGTTTGATTCATATAGAATCTCACAAGTCCACCTACCAAGAGCTTGATTGATGCTAGGGCTCAAGCAAGGTGAATTTTACCCTCTCATTGTGAGTACATAAGTATCACTCGGATGTTCTGGCACAATCACAAGGATAATGCGTAGGACTCTTGTTAACAGCTTGTGAACTAATTGGTGTTCAACAAGTGTATAAGTAATTGAATGAGTCAAATGAGAATATTTCTTATCTCCCGGCTCTAGACTCAATTAGTTCGTTCTGTTTTAAGAAATTGGAGGCATGAGCAGACCTGTCAATAAGCCCACCTATTCAATATCACCTAACTTGGAGTAAAAGTAATAGTAAGTTCCGGTGTGTGGTCCATCCGTGACATAATTAGATAAGTTTCTTTAGAAAAACATAAACGCTGGAAGAGTTTTGCATTGCATCTTTTGGGTCCATGATGTTTGTCTTCAATACCAGCAACAACATTGTGATTCTGAAATCATATGTTATTGACGCCATTTTCTACTTCTGCCTAAGTTATGTGGAGGGCTTCTTTCTTTAGACCCTTTATCCATACAATTCTTTTTAATTCTTCAACCCCTTCAATGCTTACCAAGACGTCATCACTAACACCTTTGTTATGAATGTTTCTAGTGTTTTCTGCTTAAATCTTAGTCATTCTTCCCCTTATCACATTCATCTCTACATCATACCTAATGAACTGCTATTTTAACTATGTTATCGTCTTAGGGTTAGATCCCACCGGTTCTGGATGGATCAATAGAACAAATACCCTAAAACCTTACCCACCTTAAGACTTCGAATCGTCGATAATAAATGTAGTAGGGTATGAGAACGTAAAAACCATAAAACCTTTTATTTCAATATGAGTATCAAGCACATTGAGTCGATAAGAAAACCACTTATTACTTTCAATATACACAATTTTAAATACATTTCTCTTCTCCCCTTATTTTAAATACTAATATCCATTTCACTTATTATTTGAAAATACTCTTGTTGATTAAAATTTGTCTTGAAATACCATGGGGAAAACTTTTACTTAGCAATGAAATATATGTATACATTAGCTTCTCCCCCCCCTCGATTTTACATATGGTTGTGGACACAAAAAAAAAAATGAGACCAAGTTGTAAAAATGAATAAAAAAATTGAGGGTTAGCATTGTTGAGCACACAATATAGAAAGATTATGAATTAGTCATTAAAGAATTCTTGAAAAATTGTCTCAATCACCTTATCATCAATATAAACCATTCAAATCTATTTAAATAGTCATTAAGTACTCCCTATAGATTGTAGTATTAAGACCATTTAAATTGTGTTGAATACATAAGTAGTTTCATGTTTTATGAAGTATCCAAAAATCATAAAACTATTGTTATCAAAAAAACTCCTCCCCCACAAACATATGACTCAATTTAAAAAAAATAACACCAAATGTAGAATAATTGTCTAGAAAAAACAAATATTAACTATGCAGTTTGAACATACAATTTTAAAAGATTTTGAAATCGTCCACTGAGAAATATTTGGAAAAATTATTTCAACTTGTTTGAAAAAACCAAATGTTAGAAAGACATTCTCTTCTAACCTAAGGATTAAGTGCACATATTGCGTACAACCACCTTTGTCGTTCTGTGGTCCGATGCAATCTAAGAGTGATTTAAAAGTCATCTATAAAAAAAGAAATGAACATGTTATTTGAAAAAAACCCATTTGTAACTCCTGTTCGACAAGTAACTCATTTACACGCCCGTGCGAATATAATCAAAAAATAACATTTCAAGGTACTATAAATGTTAATCAATTCCAAGAGACATGGCGAAAGAATATTAATTTGAAACATTTTTTGAATTTTTGATTTTGTATTTACTTTTTTGAAATTTTTATATTTTGTAATTTCTTATTTCAAAAATATGTGACATGTTGATGATTGATGAATAAATCAATCAGCATTCATTTGTCAATGCTCTATTTCTGGCTAGGAGTCACTAATCTCATAACCCAATACTCCTGACAAGATACTAAAACCTATATTTGGATAAGGGCTTAAGAAACATAATCATCCAATTGGAATTTCAGTTTCAGACAAAAGTACAATTCAATTATACCAAATTTTAACCTGTTCCATGATGAAATGATACCGAGTATGGATGTGTCTAGGTACGGGATGGTTGCACGGGTTGCATGGATTGCTATGGCTGACGAGAGTCGCCCAGATACACCGATATTTTGTTGTAATTTGAATCCATAATCATTGAAGCTAGTACTCACCACATAACTTGAGCAACAACTATCAGATTAACGCCATAAATTCAGAACTCTACGGATGACAATGCAGTATAGTCTTTGCTTCTTTTGACAATCCAGCTGACTAGGACTATCACATAGAACTAGTATTACCACTAGAAGTAACTTTATGTGATTATCAACCGCAACCGAAAGAGGGGTAATGTAATGGAAGTGGGGGAGATGGCCATGACAGCATCCAGAAAAAGCTGTTCAAGTTCAACAAATGCCATAACCCCTTCCGGATACAAGTCCCCAGTTAAATGGTACCTCTTAAGTATCAAAAGATCCTTTACAAAAAAAACATCTTGAGGTGTTTTTTTAAGACCGTCTGGCTTGATATCTTTGCACAAAAACAAACTTGCTTGCATCTATTTCTGGCAACTAAGATTTTCAGATACATGAGTGACCCGATTATACCTTACGGTAGTCATTATTGGTCTACAGGTTCAACACACCATGACTGGCATCAATATTATGTTTTTTTAATTCTAGCCATTGGTGTACGCAATGTATTTATCCTTATATCCATACCATGTTTTTTAAGAATCTCTAAGGTGTACTTGGCCTGATTGATAAAAATACCTCGTGGGGATTGGTGGATCTAAAGTCCTAAAAAGAATTTCATTCCCCTAGATAAGGACCAATCTCAAATCTACTGGGACATTAATTTTTTTCAACTCGTTTAGAAAATTTAGGGTTTGAGGAACTAAAAATAATTGTTCATTCACCGTAAATTTTGCACAAGTAGAATGTCCTCACAACCCGTCTTATAACATGATAGGGTCGGGTCAACTATACCTTAGTAAAACCTTGGAAATCAGAATTTTAATATTCATCATACCAGGCACTCGGAGCTTGATTTAATCCATAAAGAGCTTTTCCTCCTTAGATGGTAAACTCTTTTTCCCTGAATGATTAGGATCAACGAATCCATCTGGGTTGTGCAATCATAAACCTCTCTCATCATGGATCGAAACTAAATGCCATTTTTAATGACTCCATAGATATATTGGCGAAAGACTGTGTGCAACAGTATGCGCCAAAAATCCTTACAGCCTCCAGCGATGCCACTGGAGCAAATGATTCTTCGAAATCAATACCCTCTTCTGTGCATAACCCATTTGCTAACAAGTCGGTTTATTGTTGCGAATTGACAGTTTAGGTACTTTCAACCTTTATTGTTTTTTTCCATAACCACTTTAGCTTGATAACGTTTCTTGCTAAAAGTTTTGTTCAACGAGTTCCTAGAATTGAATCCTGATCAAATCAGAATGAAAGTTACGTCCCTCTTGCGTGCTTCTATCAAGCAGAGAATCACCATTCCCTCCTGTAATGTTTTTCTCGTTCAACACAGCAGTGCTCACGTTTATGCGAACATACACATTTTCAGATCTGTTGCAAGTTGCGTCTTGTTTGCACTGGTCTTAGGATGGATTTTGGCCATGAACTTGTGTTAAACTGGTGATCGTTTTATCCAATTCGGTATCGGATATCTTGAGGTTGATTGAAGGGATGGCCATATTTAAATTACCAATATTGCTCCGAGGAAGGACTCAATCATTTTCTTGTACCAGTGTATAAAAGGAATTTGGTAAATTCTGCTTGATTATCGTTGTTTTCCTCAGCCAGAAAATCCCCCCTACACAAAAGACAAACTAGGGAAGCCCTAGTCTTGGGCGGCCCCCTTAAATACATGGCCGGCCCCCATAAAATTAAGGGGACCGCCCATGTAGGTTCCTAAATTCACACAATCATGTATAGATCTAGAGAGATCTAGAGAGAGAAAGTTAGAGAGAGAGAATGGTAGAGAGAAACTAAGGAAAACACACAAAAGAGTGTGTGTAAAGTGAATAGATGCTTACCTCTTCCAAAGTTGGAAGAGGTATTTATAGTTCTTATAATTCACCGGGTATTAGTACACGGTTCAATACCGAAAGTCGTACGTTTAACTATTAAACTACGAGCTATAATGAACAGTAAAATACACGGGGTGACCGAGTCTTTTTCTAATATCTAACAATCTCCCCCTAAGAGAGGTCACCCTTGAAAATACTAAACTTAAGCTCTTCAATCTTTAGATTGATCTTATGTATAGCTCGTAGACGTTTGATTTCATTAATTTGTATCTTGTGAATCTGAAGTAGTGAACTTTAGACTTTTAGGCTTTAGCTTGACTTGTATGTGATCTTTGAGCTTCTTTGAGATCATCATCCAATCATAATCTCTAATCATCATCATGTGATCTTTTGCCATCTTGTGAACTTGTGTCATTCTGAATGATATGCTCACACTTTTCTTGATCTTGAAAGCTTGAATATTCAGAGTTACAGAAGCTTTAAAAACAGATACTTGAGCTTTCATGATATCTTCGAATGTGTCATTTGAGTATGAGCACGCGGTTATGAACTTGATTATGCTAGAACAGGGTATCTCCATTTCCATCTTTAAATGATCCTGTAATAAAACAGTTAGCAATAATAGGAAATTGATTTGTAAAAACAATCGATGCGATAGTTTGCAAAAGAGTTTTGTAACACATCGAAAGTTTTATTTGTTTTCCAAAGTCCAATTGTTAGGTTCACCTAAATGGACCCAAACAAAGAAGCTTCGGTCACTCGAAGATACAAGACAAAAGTCTAGCTAGAAAGTCAATGTTAATTAATGTTTATTATGTATAAG